>JBBPBR010000007.1:883905-900338 GCA_037974775.1 Cicer pinnatifidum | reverse complement strand
ATAATTATATCATTTTTGGTATATATATATGCATGTAAGTTTGATGGTCTATATAAAAATTTAACATACGGTGCATTAATTCAATATATAAAAAGGTAATCAAACATAAAAATTAATTAAATCATTTTTAAAATGTTCAAATTCAAATAGATATTCAATATAATAACATTGATATTTGGTCATTTAATAATATAATATTAAAATTTACTATCATCTCTTCATTGATTCAAATGGCAATGTGGCACTACATATATATTTTTGAGAGTTTATTATTAATTATTTCTAAGATACTTATCAATATCCACTTCAAAACTCGTAGTAACTTTTTTAGCCTTATTACACCTACACCATGATTTGTTATTAATATCTACTAAAACTCAGATTTTTTTCAAACTTAAACAATGTTACAACTTACAAGTTACTCCCTTTAATTATTTTTTACTAACTCAGTGTATTTGATTTGTTAGATTTTCATGTCAATTTGGGAGCTAAATATCATGGAGAGCTCGCGAGAAGGTTTTCAACTACATATTTTTTTTTATTTTAAATTTTATATATTAGTAATAAATTTTACGCAGTTAATAAATCACAATCAATCAAATACTTTACTTTAAAAGTAATAAAAATCAAAGTCAAATATTTATTTTGATCCGACTAACATAACTAATTGATATTTTGTTTATCTTATAATGGATTGATAATTTGAAAAAATTTAATACAACAACGTCTATATATGAAATAAAATCTATTTTTTTTAATTGAATAACATATTTCTTTTGAAGGCGATCTCCTTGAAGCCAAAAAGGTGTATATATTGCACCCAAACAACAGCACTCCTCACAACCTATGAAAGTGAGAGAGAAAAACAGAGTTAACATGGAGAAGTTTCCAGTAGTTGACATGGGGAAGCTTAACACTGAAGAAAAAGCATCAACCATGGAGATGATAAAAGATGCTTGTGAAAATTGGGGTTTCTTTGAGGTACTCTAAAAGGCTAACTTGGCCACATATATATATATGCATACTTAGTACTATACCTCTCTTTTCATGTCCCCTTCCAAAATATTTACAACACTTTCTCTTACATAAATGTATATATGTTACTTTTTTTTCCCTTAACGTTTTGATGGTAATTTTGATGACCAGTAATTGTTTCAGCCAGGTTTGAACTCGATCACTCCCGGTCGATTCGATCTTTATATACATGTTGTGTTTGAAAAGGCTTTGCTAATTTGTAACCTTTTGTGGATTTCCCTGTTGTTGTTTGATGAAGTTGGTGAACCATGGAATATCCACAGAGTTGATGGATACAGTTGAGAGATTGACAAAAGAGAACTATAAAAAGTGTATGGAGCAAAGGTTCAAAAAAATGGTAGCAAGCAAAGGCCTAGAGTCTGCTCAGTCTGAAATCAATTACTTGGATTGGGAAAGCACCTTCTTTATGAGCCACCTTCCTCTCTCCAACATTTCAGAGATTCCTGATCTTGATCATGACTACAGGTTGACACTTCGTATCAAAGACTTCGTCGTTACATTCAATTACTTCAATTTTTTAAAATCTACTCAGTGTCAATGTCGTGTGCAGTATTTGTATTTATGTCAGGACTTAAATCATGCACTTTTTTTTTGTGTTATGAATTTTAGGAAAGCAATGAAGGAATTTGCAGTGGAACTGGAGAAAGTGGCTGAGCTACTTCTTGACTTACTGTGTGAGAATCTTGGGTTAGAGAAAGGGTATTTGAAGAAGGTGTTTCATGGGTCCAAGGGACCAAATTTTGGAACAAAAGTTAGTAACTACCCTCCTTGTCCTAAGGCAGAGTTAATAAAAGGACTGAGAGCCCACACAGATGCTGGTGGCATCATTTTACTTTTCCAAGATGACAAGGTTGGTGGACTTCAGCTCCTTAAAGATGGACTTTGGATTGATGTCCCACCAATGCGCCATTCCATTGTCATCAACCTTGGTGACCAACTTGAGGTATACTAATATATATATATATATATACAAAATATATTTGAGTTTTAAATTAAGGTTAAATGTGGTATATTCATATGTAAATTGTAATTGAACATTAGAATGTGATTAGTCACATTTTTTTAGGCGCTTAAATTCACATGCTAGAAAGTTGTAGTTGATTACATTTGTTGTCCATTTATGTGTGAAAATAACACAATTCAATAAAAAATGGTAACTGATTTAGTGCATAATTAAACTGTTTGTTGTTTGTGATAAAAACAGGTAATTAGCAATAGAAAATACAAGAGTGTGATGCATCGTGTAATTGCTCAAAGAGATGGTAACAGAATGTCCATAGCTTCATTTTACAATCCAGGCAATGATGCAATAATCTCTCCATCACCAGCCTTAGTGAAGGAATTAGATGAGACAAGCAAAGTGTACCCAAAATTTGTTTTTGATGATTACATGAAACTCTATGCTGGTCTCAAATTCCAAGCCAAAGAGCCAAGATTTGAAGCTATGAAGGCCATGGAATCCAACATTCCCATAACAACTGTCTAATAAGTCTGAGATGTGAACATTACAAAAGTATTTACTAATAAATTTTGTATGTTTTCATCATTACGGATGCGCCAGTGTAGCATAAATCTATAATATATCATTCAAAAATAAATCTGTCTAGTATCCTTTATAACTTCAAGTTCAAACTATGACTAATCTATCCCCCACGTATTTTAACAACAAATATTATATCAATTAATCATATTATTAATTGAAAAAGAATTATTATATAAAATTAATTATATCCATTTAATAAATATTTTTCTATTCTACAGTAAAAAATAAATAAAAATCTAGTAATTTTATTGAAATCCTATTATAGCTAGACTTTATAAATTATTATATTAAAATTGATTTTAAGACTTCATATACGATAGACCGATCCTAATTGTGAGATCTATTTTTAATAGTAATATATTTTTTAGAAAAACAGTTAAATAAAAATTATATTTGAAGTCTAAGACATTAAAAAAAACACACAAATACAACATAATTAAATAAGTATATAATTGACCCAACTAATAGGCAAGTTCGTCGTAAATATACAAATAGTATAAATTTCCTCTCTTTACTTTTTTACTTTATTTCACAACGATGGTATATTAATAATTCACAAATAAAGGAGGGTATAATAGTCCAACAATAAAATAGACTGCCGATGGCTTTCAAAAGTGACCCAAACAATTTAAAAATCTAGAGATTTTTACACAGTAATATATAATATATTAATATAAAGGGTTCAATAAATTTTTAATCTCTATAAAATTGTTAAACTTTATTTTTAGTCTTTATAATTTTTTTTTTATATTTTTTAGTTCTATAGATATTTTTGTTTTCAATTTTAGTTGCTACATTAAAAACTAAAATTGAAAAATATAATATTTATAGGAATAAAAAAGTGCGAATTTTTTTTACCAGAACTAACTGTGAAATGTAATAATCTTGTAGAGATTAAAAATTTATTTAACCATAATATATATATTATAACAAATAAGTTATTTTTTTTTTTGTTTTAAATATTCTAGCAGCGAAATTTACACACAGTTAAATATAGAAAAGTGAAATATTGTAAGTTCGAACCCACACTCCAACATCAAAATTCTCTCAAAATGTCGAGGTATCATTTACCTCATAGTAGAGAGTGACTCGAAAGTTTTGATGGATATGGTATTGGTATTAGATATCTTCGATATTAATGGATCCACCATCATTTTAGTTCGTCATATTCAACATCTTTTGAATCTTTAATGTTATATTCAGATTAATCATATATGAGAGAAGGATAACAAATGTATAGATTAATGTATAGATTGATTGACTAATCTAAACCTGGCCTATGATTCTCTTAGACTATTATTTTAGAGACCCTCTTAATGACTTGCAAAGACTTATTTTTTATGACATTTTTAGGGCTTGCCTTTCTTAGTTTATCTAGTTTTTTTAGTTTCTTTTCGTTTTCTTTGGATTTGGCCCTATTTTTGTAGAAAAAAAAAAAGAGAAGTCTAAAACAAATACTTTAATGGATTCTCCATTGGTGGAATTTACCTAGACATTAATTATTTTTAGTGTAACCCAACATTCTTTATATTTTTTTTTAAGAGTGTAAGAATTAAATCAATGATATTATAAACTTGAAGATTCAATTCAAATTAATTAAATTGGGTCGATTTTGTTGTTGTTGTTGTCATATTTGAATATAAATCAATTCAATCAAATTCGATTTCACGATCTTCTAAATCAATCAATTGAAATTTAAATCAAACAATTATATTTTATATTATTTTCTTTATTATCATGTGGTATAACTGTCACGACCCAAAAATTAAATGTCGTGACCGGCGCATAAGCTATACTCCCAGCCTGACAAGTCTATCAATTTACTTAACAATTAAACAACTAAATCGCTCTTTAACCATTTAAAAAATATATATATGCCTTTTCTCGAAATTTCGACAGAGTAGCTTCTGTAACTTCAACATTTCCAAATTTGTAAAATCCCTACTTAGCTTTCAATTTAGTCATAATTCAAATAACATAATCAAATTGCTTAATACACTTCCCAAAAAACTAAATAGACTTTTTAAACTCCAAAATAGCTGCAATTTACATCAGACTCAACAGACATTACAAAAAAAATGGTCCTTGATCAAAGAGACTTACCAAAAGAAATATGTTGAGACTTGAATCAAATAATAGATTCTACTCATCTGCCTGCGAATCTGAAAAAATAAGCAACATAAAGGGGTAAGTCACAAAAACTTAGTGAGGAGACAACAACCACCATCAATTAGAAGGGAAACACAAAAGGCACGAATAACTTTTTAATCGTTTGACAGAAATATTAAAAATTCAGTTAATAACGATACGAAGTCAAAATGAACAAACTTAAAATTATCATAAAAATCAAACAAATAACCATACAAATTTTTAGAACCAAGAGGCGGCTTTATCTCATTGATAGCCCTTTCCTCCTAAGGGTGGCATTTCCCTTAAGGGCGACTCCATCTAACGGATGACCCTCTCCTCTCAATCTCGCAACGCATCATCACGTATCAATTAGGGAGCTTACATCTCGTTGATAGCCCTCTCCTCTTACGGATGACCTTTCTCGTAGGGGCGGCTCCATCTAACGGTTAACTTCCCTAATCAACACGAGGTAACTAGGTGCACCTAACGCAGTTAACGGTTTAATAATTATAACACCGATTTCCCAAAACACGTATTTAAAATCATTTCATCGTAATTCATGGAAAATATATTCGATCGCATAACAAATCAATATTTAAATACTTTAACTCATAAGTAAATCCAACTAATAACATATTATATAACAAAGACCATTAAACTAAATAATTGACGAAATCGAGACAAATTTCAAAGGTTGTGTTCCCCAAATTTTTCAATAAATACTTAAATATAGAAAACAGTGAAATAATAATAATATCATTATAAAAATATATGACGATAATCGTCGTCAATTTATTGCTATGAAGAATCATCTAATTTTCCTCTCCAACAACTCTCAGAGTAGCCGACATGATCTCAGTTGACAAATATGAGTATCAAAAATATTTTCAAGACTTTAGAAAAATTATTCTAAAGTTTAGGTAACTCTAGGAAACTCTAAAAAATCGTTTAAATATACCATAAGCACAAAAATAAGATTTTTAAACAAAACTACATTTTTCTATGAATTCATACTAGGATTAGTGTTGTGCATTTACCTCAATGAGTCTCAATCAACAACTCCCAAGAGATGAGTTCCCTTTTACTTCCTTAGAACACAAACCCTAACCCAAAAACTCCAAGGGTTGAGGGTTTGAGTAATAGAGGGAGAAGAAGCAAGGAGAAGGGAAGGAAAAGAAAGAAAAAAAAAAAAAAGCAACAAAAATGGGGGAGGAGAGTGTGTGCCGAGAGGGAGAGGGAGAGAAAGAATAAATGAGAAAAATGAGGAAGTGAGATGGAAAGAGAGTGAGAGTGAGTGGAAAGAGAGTGAGAGTGAGTGACGTTAATTTGTTTTTATTTATTATTATTAATTATTATTATATTTTTAAAAGAAAATTGGCACGTGTCAATAATTTTCAATAGTATTAAACTAACGTCTATTTGAGAATTTATTAAATAAATGCATTTAATATTTTGAAATAGTACTAATACTGTAAGACAAATTTTGTTAAATATTTAGGAATATAGTAGTATATAACTATATATGTAGGTCAATAGGTATGTTGTCGATAGATACAACATTAGTCAACTCAACATCTGTATTTTCTTATCAAGTTCTATTACTATAACGGTTTGTAATTCCGTGATATATTGAGGTTTTTCTCATTGCTATTTCTTGTCTTGATAATCCAAGTTCTCTTTTGTGGAATCGAAAAGTATCCAGTTAAATAAAATAAGAAAAAACAGTGCACTTATGATAAGGTTGTGACATTGGATAATGGACAACAACCAAACCAGAATGTTAATATTAAAATTCCAAAGTTGATTAGAAAGCATAGTCATTGGTTTTTAGATCCAACAGTGAGTGTATGTTTAGTAGTAAAACGATAAGAGTTAGGAAAAATTAGGTCATTTCAATTAACGAGAGAACTAACATGCACATGATACTTAAATTGGAAACAAACCTATTAGGCATGGAATAAAAATTAGCAAGTTTTTTAGTGTTTTTGGTGTAAGCACATTGATAAGTATCTAGTTTATCATTGAACATGCAAGGAGAATTTTAAGACATTCAGAGAAAATTACTTCCTTTTCCCTTGCTTCTTTGTTCATATGGATCTAACTACTAATAGGAAAAAAGCGTACACTGTACATGTTTGTTTCCGCTGTGATATAACTCTCACCGTGCATCTATATAGAATCTCTAAGAGGCAGCTTTGGAATCAACATGCGTCCAATTTGTTTTCACAGCATTAAATAAATATATGAAAAATACTAATGTAAAGAAAAGAAGAAAAAAGATTTGGAAAGATGCATCTTTTCCTGTTGTCCTTCAAACCAAATTAATAATAAATCAATGTAAAATTAATAATATATATGAAGAAAATTCTGTGATTTTGCTTATTGCTTAAACGAGTGAAAGAACTTATTGGAGAAAACAAAATCAGTGACACCTTCAGTGTTTTCTCACCTGGAAACACCAACATGGCACGTAATCAAATGGATGTAGGCTGAAACGTGAAAGACATTCATACTGACCTATCTAAATCCATTTCACCACACAATATCCAATCACACAACAAACTTGTCCTGAGCACTTTGTCACAACAACCAATCTTGTTCATTAATGTGATGGTTGTCAACTCAATGATAGAAACCATCCATATTGAATTCAGTGTAGAGGAATCCATATATTTTTGTTTACTTAGTATTTTTTCTACTTTTTCGTTTACTTTTTAAGCACTCACAAGAATCTTCTTTGAGCGTTTTGCTTTATACCTCCTGCCAAAGGATTCCCAGTATATAACTGACACTTCAAATATTAACCAAGTCTATGGAAAAATAAAACACATTAAACAAATTAAGCATAACTCAAGCCTATAAAACATTAGTTTATAAAATCAGCAATACATGCAGCAGCATATTGGTAAGACCCAACAACGCAAATTGTCAACAGCCAAACATGTATGCAATCCTCGATAAGTTTCAACAGTACAAAGAACAATGCAAGGGACAAAAATGACTGAGCAAGTGAAATTGATCATTGGAAATTCATAACTGTGTAAATAATGTTAATAAACAATCTCCCCTTCATCAGATCACCAAAAACTTCAGAAAAAAGGGCAGAGCTAATTATTGAAGGTACCCTAAATTTCCAATTGCAAGTTCCCAAAAATTCAGACATTCCTTTTGAGCTCTTGATGACAAGGATATTCCTTGTCCAGAATCTTCATTGAAGACACAACTGAACAGAAACAAATAAGATTTCAGAGGCACATCTTTTAGCTCATACTTGATTGTCCTTATTGATCTCTAGTTCGCCTTCACCGGTTTTGTTGGGATGTGGGCTCTGGACCTTTTTATCATCACCTTTTGCATCTCCATTTGAGCAATGATTCTTTAGAACCATCAAAATATCTGCCTCGGAAGCTCCTGCAAGCTTAAAGCGTTCTGTTGCAGCATCCAGGTTTTTCTTCCAACCATCCATTCCTAATTTGCATTCAACTTGGGATTTTTCAAAAAGCATATTGCCCCAGAAGAGATGAATCTGTGATCTCATGACCACTGCTTGCTCAGCAGCTTCTTCAGCAGATATATCACCCTGACCGCCAGCACTAGAAGACTCTCCTTCAGTAGCACTTCCCTGTTTCTTTCTTCTTCTCAATAGTTCTTCTTTCTTGGTTGCAGTTGGGTCCTTTAGCTCTTTTGCTCTCTGTTCCTCCAACTTCTCCCACATTTCTGTTGCAGCTTTCATCTTCTCCTCTGCACTGTTGAACAGTTGAAGAGTTTCTGTTGGATCCCAACCTGATAAATCTATCTTCTTAGCAAGTGCAAAAGACCAATGAAGCTTGGCCATTTCAAATTGTTGCTGGCCCAGCGCCAACAGTCCTTCGTAGAAATCTGGTTTGATCAAGAGTGCTTCTTCGTACTTCTCTCTTGCCAAAGAATACTTTTCCTTGACCCAGTCATAAGCCACTTGAAGCTGTTCTGCCACTACCTCTTTCCCAGCAGACTCGTCTAAGGGAATCCGCTTCCTAGCAGCACACATGTGAACATTGCCCCAGTTGAAGAATGCCAAAGCTGCCACCTCCTGGAACTTTGAAGCAGCCTTGTCAAATAGATCCTGAGCCTCCTCACTAGTAACTGTTTCTTCAAGTGCCTCGGAACAAAGCTCCATCCCAAGCTCATGCAAGTCAATATGAGCATCCGGGTCAATACCAACATGTGAGCGGAAAAGCTGAGCAAATTCAAACAACCAATCATCCATCTCCACTTCTTTGCATTCATTATCTCCTGTGGCTCCTGGCTTTTCCTTTGAAGCATCCTTACTTATCTTATCAACCTCGGTATCAGGAACTTCAGTAACTTCGGTGACAGGTTCACCAAGGGAAGAATGAGATCTACTCTCATCTTCCTTGGTCGCTTCATTCTCAACAAGTTTTTCTTCCTCTTCTTCCAACAAAGGTGGCTCCTGCTCTGGACTAACTTCAACAATATGAAGTCTCAGCATCGAAATGGAATCACTTTTACCCAATTCAGGTTCTTTCAGCAGATAGTTATCAACAAAAGACTCTGCCAATCTGAGTTCATCGGTAGAAGTTATAGTAACCAAATCACCATCACAATCCTTGTACTTGATCAGAACTGAATTTGATGAAGGAAATCTTTTGCTTACCACGTCTCTCAGTACTCTGAAACTGCAGTTCACCGGCATCTGGGCAAGCCTAATGTCATGATCATAAACGAGCTTCAATGATCTCCAACGAATCGCGACCTCCGACAGCTTTCCGTGAATAGCCGATGAATAAGACAACTGTTCTTTCTGGTTTTCATTTTTCGAGTTAGGCTGCTTCACAGTACCATTAGAAGGCTTCAGTGCAACTTTAGGCAACTGGGTCTTGGTCTCAGGACCATTTTCAGTTGGAAGTAAAACATGTTGAGATTTGTCTACCTTGCTATTAGGAGAGACAACCGACCCAACAGCAGGATTTGCTCCCTTCTTCGATGATGGTCGTGCAGGCAAACAGGGGCCTAATCCAGCAATCGGTGCACCACGGACAGCAGAAGCCCCAAGGGCAGCAGGGGAAGGACGACTGTGAAGATCCTGCTGCGCTTCTTGGCGAGGTCCAAAAGCAGTCCTCAATCTCTGAGCAATCTCCAAAGCATCCCTATGATTCGGATCAGCAGTCAATAAAGACTGCACATCCTGCACAGCCATCTCATACTTACCAACAGCCTCATAAGCCCGAGCTCTACGAAGCAGAGCCCGGACATATTGCGGCTGAACCTGAAGTGCCAAAGTACACTCAGAAATCACAGATTCATAATCAATTGGTTTCATTTGCATCAAACAAGCAGCCCTATTGCTGTGAAAAACAGCCCTATCAAGATGCGTTTTGGGTGTCAAACGAAGAGCATTCTCATAGTGTTGAAGAGCACCAGCATAATCCTTATTCTGAAATCTCTTATTCCCTTCTTCTTTCATTTCATGTGCCTTTTTCAAAAAAATTGAAGAATCCAATTCCACACCACCATTAACCGTTTGAGCAGAAGAAGCCGAATTGTCAACAGAACCACTCTTCTTTTTTCTACCCCCTGATTTCCCCATACTCTCTCTTTCTTTTCACACAATAATAAGTTATACCTAATTCTAAACCTAAATCTAAATAAAATCAAATTTGTAAAAGTAAAGAGAAAATATTTGTGTACTAGAATTATGTTTCGATGAAGTCGAGGCTTGAGAATGAGATAGGTTTAAAGAATTAGACTTACCGGCGAGAAGATGAAAGAGTGCGCAGTTAAAGTGAATGGAGGAATCTAGAAGAAGCGAAGAAATGAAATTGAAATTGACATGAAAATGAAAATGAAGATGGTGTTGTTAGTTTAGTAGTGGAGATAGTGCTAATGGGTTTTGGGAACTAAAGTGAAACCCTAGAAACTTGGATCAGTTTCATATCGTTATTAGATGTGGTGGGTCCATTCTACATTCCTTAATTCTTAACCGTCCGATCTGAAGAATCGTCACAACTCGGTGTTGACCTTCAATATCAACCATGATACGCACCCACGATATAATACAGTCACTACAGAGACAGATTTAAGATATTTCCGTAAATAAGTGAATAAAACGGGGTAATTTTGTCCATTCATATCGATTTAGGTTAGCGACTTGGCTTATAAATTGCTGCTATCACTGTAAACGAATTCATTCATAAATTCCATCTTCGTTTAACAACGGCGGTGAACAACAATCATAGGGATTAGGGTTTTCAAATTAGTTTACTTTTTCTTATGCTGATAATTATTTTTTGAGTTATAGAATTAAAGAAAAGCCTCAATTGTTTTATAGAGAAGGAAGAGACTGATAAAGTGTCTCTGCCATCGTGTGAAAATTGAGGCATAACAAACGCCGAGCCATCGTTTCGGTCGTCATTTCTTACATTGGCGAATCGATTGTTTCTCGTCTACATTTTTTTTTAATCATTTGCTTTCTTTGTCTTTTTTATGTTTCTGATTAACTCTTTTTTTTAGATGTTTTAGTAAATTATTTGAAAAATGTACGCTATTTCTGATGAGAAGAAACAAAACGTGCATATGATGTGTAAATTATAATTTCTTCACTTTGAACCGAATGGAGATTTTTTATCCTTGCGGACACTTTTTCATTCGCTGATGCACTTTTTATACCCTTGGTTCGTGTTTATTTTTTCCACATCGTTGAGTTTTTTTTATATAATTTGTTCTAAACTCACATTGTGGAAGAAAATAGGGTTACAACGCAAATGATTATAAAGATTGTTGTATTCTCTATAATATATTTATTGCCACATTTTAAATGATTTTTATTTGATTCAATGTTTTATTTATGTTTAATTAAGATATAATTGATATTCAGAGTCAATCACAAGTGTTTGATAAAAAACGTTTATTTTAAATTTTTCTGGATTCTTTTCATATTGATTTTTCATAAACTGATTTTTTACTCCAAATGTAGATCGACTTAAAACTTAGTTAAGATCATTAAAAAAAATCAAATATTTCTTCGGGGGATCGGATTTGATATAGATGTGACTTTAGAATCATCAGTTTTGAATCGAATAGAGACTCATATGAAGCAGATGAGTTGATGATGATAATTAAATTATGATACAAAACTAAACTATGATACAAAAATACTTTGATAACTGATAACAATTTTAGATGAATACTAATATGTATTGGTATTTCTTTTAAAAAAAATATGCATATTAAAGTATGCTTCTTTTATTCAAGCTTAAACCTTATTTAAATGACTAGTGATAATTAAAACTAATTTGATAAAAGATATATAAGCATATTATGTTTGTGAAACTAATTTGATAAAAGATATATAAGCATATTATGTTTCTGAAACTAATTTGATAAAAGTTATATAAGCATATTATGTTTGTGAAAGTTGAGAAGACTTTTTTTCTAAAAATTTAAATATTGTTTAAAGTTTGAGGAGCATTGGACAACTAATGATTAAGACACATATTAACGATGATTGATATCATTAAATAAGGATGAAATTCGTAAGGACAAAGAAGGACATTCGTAAGTGATGAAATTTGATGATTGATAATGTCAATGAAGGTAGAATAGTGAATTTATGACATCATTGTCGGCCCTTTCATCCTCATTGTCAATTATTAGATTTCATGCCTTTGTTATCATACACAATAGAATTCAGAAAAGTTTCTAGTGTGATGGTATTAGGAACTTCGAGTATTCTTTGAAAAATAGCACGTGATGGTGAATCCTTGTCAATGCTCTCAATAAACATTCTACTTCGAGTATTCTTTAAAAGATGACAGAAAAAGATAGCAGAAATGATACAGTGAATCCTCCACGCTCTCAAGAAACATTCTACTTGAGTTTTCTTTGAAAGATGACGGAGAACAATTGCATGAACATTTGCAGGAAGTTGTTCTTTTATGGCAAGAAATATCCAAAGATATCACATTTGAGCAAATAGTGAAGAGAAGAAGAAAGCGAATTAGGAATCTACTACTTTCTTTTATGGCAAGAAATATGCAAAGATGTCACATTTTAGCAAATAGTGAAGAGAAGAAGAAAGCAAATTAGAAATCTACAACTTATATGTTTGTATCTATTTTGAATTCGCATCAAAATTTTGTAAAGTTGTTGGGGACTTTTTTTTTTATATAATAAAGTTGTTTTGGACTTTGGGTTACGTAAAACCAAAGCAACTCTATGATCTAAATGATAAGGAGGAACGTAAAGGGAGTTGAGGAGAGAGAGATTGTACTAATGACACACAATAAGATTAGGTGAATTGCTTGATACTAACTATCCACGACTTTATACAAGATCACACAGTAAATGCAAACTTCCCCTTAAAACCTGCCACATAGTAACTGACTAGTGAAATAACCGCAGCAGTGCTGCTGAACAATTTATCAGAGCTTTCGATGTATACAAAAAAGAAAGTTGCCATTATTCAACCCACATCTTTGCATAAACTGGTATATTGGGCACCCAACATTGAAACAGGAAAGGAAAGAAAAAGTAGCGGAGCAGAACATCTCATATAAAATCCAACTGATCCTACACTAATTTTCATTCACATAGATTAAATACTAGTCGTTATACTTCACTTCATCATGGAAATATTCCATGGGAGGAAGCACCAGCTTTCTAAATTGCATCCATTATTTCAATTCCTATTTCCTTGAGCATGAAAATGCCAGTGGGTTGTACTTCAAACCTGAAATATCAAACAATTCAATGAACCTCTGGTCTGACACTCTGGCTTTGGCACCTGCAAACCTTTGGTATTCATCAAAAATAGATGATAGACACCATCTCTGCAATCTTCTTATGCATCCCACAAGACAACCAGTGCGGTGCTGTTCATTGTAAAATCACCAAACCATTGGAGATTAATGACTCAAAAGTACTAATAAAATAAATATTCAGAGAACAGAGTACACACCTTCCCTCGTTTACAATGAATCAGCAGGGGGTGGTTCCTAACATCTAGAAAGCAAAAAAAAGAAGCACCAACTTGATTAATAAATATGTCATGAACAAACTGTGCTATTAAGGTAGTGAAGTTCAAGATTTTGTAATACCGAGCACTACTTTCAAAGCTTCGTGAATCTTATCATTTGGGATGTTGACAAAGGGTTCCTGCCCACATTACGTGTAATCAGTGTGCAGAACTATGCTTTATCAGATATCAGTTAAAATATGATATTCTCTGTCTTTTGCTTCTCCTCCCTTGCCTGGCAACCCAGGCGGAAGAAGGCAAATTTTTGGGAGGGGGGTTGCTATCGTTCAATGTTGAGGGATTCCCAGGTCATAAAGACTATAAGCCTGTATAAAAGAATCACTGATAATTGCAAAAAGTTAAGAGCAAATTCAGCATGGAGCATGAAGTAGGAACAGTATCAGTTTAAATTTTGTAACTGTATAAGCTAAGGTAGACAGCTTTTGAAGACCATTCCTCAAAGCTGAAACAATGTATAGACATAAAAATCAAATTCATTTAAACATAGCAGCAACTTGAGGCTATAAATACAGAATGGCATCTATCAGTTTAAAGTCCTGCATTGTCCTCCTTCAAAAGCTCCCCGTGTTTGAGTTTAGTACAAGGTCTATTAGATAACAGGCTTTGTTTGGATTGGTGGAATATGATGGAATGAAGTGGTAACTAATGAGGTTCCATTATTTTGATATTTTAAAAATAAGTGGAATGGAGTGGAACGTGATGGAATATATTCCATCCCATTCCATCTTCTCCCTTCATTTTCTTCTCCTCCAATTTGGGGTGTATGGGAAGAAATCCTACTTTTTATGTTTCGTTCCATCATCCAATAACCAAACAATGAAATGGATATTTTGCTCCACTCCGCTCATTTTAAAATATACAAACAGAGCCTTAATGTTACTGCTGGAAGGTGGAGGTAAAAAAGGGTTTTTAGTTTGTACCAAACCTCTTAAATGTGGCAAGACTTGGCCAAAGGGGGTGAACAATATAAATACATATTCTGAAATAGCTCTATGACACAGAATAAAGAACAGAAGAGTATAGATCACATAACTAAAAGTACAGCCATATGATTTTCCAAAGGATTTTTTGAAAAAGCCTAAAGGAACTTCCCTATGAATCCAAATAATCAAAGCAAACTTTACAAACTGCTAATATTCTCTTTAGTTCAAGGGAAGACTATTATCAATTTAATCTTGTTTGAGGTTTTAAAATCAAAGAGTTCACTTTCAAAATGGAATTGAGTACTCAGTTTTTATGCTTGAAACTGAAGATATACCAACCCGGCAAATTATTTTATACCAAAAATCACAAATGTTTATTTAAAACCAGGATAAGTTCAGCTTTCACAAACAACAGTTTCAAAAAAAAAAAAAATTGCTTTACAACCCACCGATTCGAGGAAGAGTTTGGTCAGTAATTGTTACAGTCACAATTGAAACTCAGAACACCCGATCCGTCCTTAACTAATTGAAACAATGGTTTCAATTGAAGTCTAGTTAATTGCAAGAGAACAAGAAAGTTGGATACAAACCTTACAACCATCAATACCGAATTGATAAAGCCTAATTCCGTTAGACTTCAAAAACTCCGCAGTAGTTTCTGGATAGGGTTCAGGGCACAAACATCTACACCAAAACGAATATGATTACAAAATTCACAACCAAACAATACAACACAGAAAGGGAAATTGAAGTCTCACATTACGGAACGAAGACGAAGTGATTTCATGAATCCAAAGTTGGCAGAATCGGGAAAACCGGACCTGAAAATGCCATTATCAACCATCGCGAAGTTCAACGGCGGCACAAAAACCTCATCGGCGTCGTCGGAGTTATGCGGCGGAGAAAGTTCTGCGGTAAATGACACCTGGCCGTTGGAATTGTCGAGTTTCATGATTTTGGCGCCAAAAATGGAAAGAGTGAAAGATGAATTGTTATGGTGAGAAACGATTCATAGGATCTTCTATATAGATAATAGTAGTTAGGAGAGAGAGAGAGAGAGAGAGAGAGAGAGAGAGAGAGAGAGAGAGAGGATCTTTGATAAGATGCTTTGAAGAGTATAAATGGAGACGTGTAGAGAAAGAATATGCTGAGAGTGGAAGGCACAACGAAAAACCCACAACAAAAGCTGTTTGTTTTCTACCAATCAAAGTATCAAACCCACCCCACACTCATGTGTAAAGTTGCATCTTTTTCTTTTTCCATTTTCCTTTTTACTTTTCTATCTTCTATTTTTCCTTCTTACTTTTCAAGGTATCAACCCAGCCCCCACTCATCTGCATTTTACTCTTTTTTTTATACAATCCTATTTAGGGATGGTAATGTTATTTTAAAAAATCTATCTAACTATGTCTCTATTTTCATGATATCAATTTTAATACTAGCATGTTTTTAAGTATCTAACAATATTAAATAAATTAATGAATAATCGTTATTTTTAGAATTAAATTTAAATATTATCTAAATATTTAAAATTTAAATAATAAAGTATTTTAAATTAAAGAAAATTAATGCATAATATTTCAAACAATCAGGCATAATAATGAAGATCTAAACTTTAAGAATAATATTTTATGCCGTTTTAAGTATTAGGGCTGTATTTTTTTAGATTTATTAAAAAAATTGATATGTATATTATATTAGTTAAGTATAATTATAAAGTCTTGATTAATAACATAAAATTTTTGGTTATATAATTATTTATCTATTC
>JBBPBR010000007.1:855968-883566 GCA_037974775.1 Cicer pinnatifidum | reverse complement strand
TAGACGTTAAAACATAAAAGAAAATAAATAATTAAACTAAACAAAAATATAATATAATAAATAAATAATATATTTATATAAATACAAGTCGAGAGAGATAAATACTATATTTATAACAAAAACTTAAAAAAAAATTTAGAATACAAGTTTTTCTTTCCTACTACGTCTGTCACCCCTCCTATTTACCAATCAAGTTTTTTGAGTTTCACATCAATTGATTTGTAAAAGAGTATTTAAAAACTAAAAATCAAATCAAACAAGCCCTAAAATATTAATGTAAAATTATTTTACATGTACATTTAAATAAAAGTTTGAAAAGGGAATATATGCAATTGCTTTATGTGCTGACAATTTGTGATTGATTGTTGTTATAAAATAACTTTACATTTACAAAGTGCAATGGATATCCTTTATAGTGTGTTTAGTTAGAGGAGTTTGGAATTTTTTTTTTTAAATGTGTGTTTCTTCAAATTTTAAGATGTAAAAAGAGATGAGCAAAATCCCTCCTAAGAGTCTGTTTGTTTCAAAGAAGGTATGAGATAGGAGGAATTTTAACGGAGAGCTAGAGATATGTTTGGTTCAAAATATGAGAAGTGATAGATAATTTTTTTTAATGATTTTGTGGTTGGTTAAATGAATACAAGGGATTGTGCTCTTCCCATCTCCTCTTAAATTTTGAATAAAACACACTTTAAATAAAATATTATGTCCTCTTTCCACCAAACACACCATAAAGTTGTTTTTATTCTCCATTCATTTGACGGGATTTTAAGAGGAACAAGACAACTTAAAAAAGTATATAGGATTGTCGAATTTCTCCACAAATTAACACAAGTCTTTTTAGTATGTTTTGTCTCCACTTGCATACTTGTAGATAAACTTCTAAAAAATTCACCAATTCAAAGAACGCTCCAAGTCAAGTGCGCTTTTGGAGTTCTTATACCATAGGTCACTGAAGAAGATGCATCTTATTGATATAGGTAGTACAAATCAATCCTTATAAGCATTTTGTCAATTATATAGTCTCATACCTACACAATCTCAAGAGTCAAAATTTCTCTCGTTTCTATTTGTCTATAAACGTGTTAAAAGAGCCCCTCATTGTACGTGTTTTGTGTATTGATAATCATTGCTCGTCCTCGTAAGTCTCAAACATCACATTTAAAAAATGAGATAATAAAAAACATAATAAAGAATTAAAGACTAATTAGGTATTTGATCTCTAAACTTATTTTTCTTATTTCACTTAATATATATTTTTGTTTGATCATTTAACTCTACTACTATTAGTCCAACCTAAAAGAGCAACTCTAAATTAGTGTTTATAAAAAAAATTATTTTCTTATTCTTCAAATTAGAGTTTATCATCTACTGCTCTTCTGCCCTTTTCATCCTCAATGACCACAGATAAGATGATAATTTCAACAAAGAATTATTAAAGAAAAAAAATAAACATAACCAAACGAAAGGATGATGATGATTTCTATAGTATGGTCATGTTAAAAGAAAAATAAATGCATTAGTTCATAATCCCAAGTTTGTATGAGAAAAAGGGATATATGAAAATGAAATCAAATATTATTTTATGAGTTTTAGATAATTTTTGCTACCTCCTATCATCTCCATCAATACTATTTCTTAGGTGTATTAAAAATCAAAACATTACAGCCGAAATTAAACTCTTCAATAAAATTAGTGTTGGTTATTTATTGATCAAACGAAGAAGATAAACTCTATTTTGGAGAGAAAAAAAAAAAGGAAACTAATTTTTGCATAAACCATAATTTGAAGACATTGTCTGAGTTAAATTTTCATATTATTGTGTCAGAAATCCTAATCACACTAACAACTAATGATATGTAGGAGAAGTTTATATATATATATATATATATATATATACACACCAAAATTTGACAAAAAGTGACTAATGATAATTAAAAGTTTAATATAAAATAAAAACAAATTAAGAGATGAAAGTTTAATATAGTCAAAGTTAAGGTTAGAACCTGACATCTCCATTGTGGGAATTTTTTATCATTTCACTTATAAAAAAAGATCTTTTGATAATAATATATATGTATTTCTCAAAAGTTCTAAGTAACATATTTCTGAATGCACGAAATGAGTGTAAACTCGGCATCAGCTGCATTAATTTATTTCGGCAATGGATCAAAACTTTGCCGTGGCGCTGCAAATTCAAAACTTCAAAATGGCAAAACAAGAGTTTGATCCGTAATTCAGATTCTAGAATATACACCAGCTGGGGACACGATTACGTGGTTTTCCGTTCCATTACATTAATTAAACTCTAAAGGACTTTTTTATTACTCAGCTTAAAACAAATTAATTAAACTTAACCACACACGCCAACGAGAACGAATTTAAATCACAGTTTTGAATTGATGTAACTTTCAACTTACACTTCTAACTAATAAACAAACCCTCGAGATTTGATATACAGAGATTCAATTCAAAAAGATGAAAACGGTATCCGATTGGATCGCTTCGTGTTCGAATGAGCAAATGAATACGTACCAGCAATGGTTCAACTTCGCCGATTCAGGTTTTGCATATTCACTTGCTAAGTAGATAGTTACTTCTTCATTTTCCGATTCATTACCTTTTCACTTCGCTTTTGATTTCTTGATCGTAGATGGAGATGGCCGTATCAGTGGAAATGATGCTACCAAGTTCTTTGCTCTCTCCAACTTGTCTCGCCCTCAACTCAAGCAGGTATAAATAATTTTTTTTTTCGTTCAATTTTTATTCTCATTTCAATTACTAATAATTTCTCAAATGATGTTCACTCTCCAATGAAGCCTATGTTTGGTTCCACATTCAGAGCACTTAGAATTGATTCTGGAGGTGGAAAATTGATTTTTGACATGTTTAGTCGAGTAGAAAAGTAGAATTGTTTTTACCTTCATAATTGATTATAACAAGCTAATATTTGTAGCTTTTGAATCTAAAAATGATTTTCACCCTGGATCTAAACATAAACTATCTTATATTCAACTCACTTTTAAGTAAAATCATTTTACAAAATTAATAATTCATTCAAAATCAATTTTTGCAACTGTAGAACCAAAAATATACATTAACAGAAACTATTTTCCCTCTACTATAATTTTTCATAGGTTAATCTGGCTTAATTGCGTTGTTTCATCAATGATTCCTTGTTTTCTGATTATAGGTTTGGGCTATTGCGGATACCAAAAGAAAAGGTTTTTTAGGTTTTGAAGAGTTTGTTACTGCAATGCAGGTTATTACATTTTGAAAGACTAATGACTGTTGAGTTTTAATATGGGTGATTTATCTGATATCAAAATCTGACTTTAAAATTGAATGTTTGTTGTAATAAACAGCTCATTTCTGTGGGACAAGCAGGGTATGATCTCAACTCAGATATCCTTAAAACTGAAAGTAGGTTCACTGATTAATTAATACGTTTTATTTTATGGTCTTGTTGTATATATGTTTGCATTGATATTTATCTTATCAAAGGAGACTAGGAGAGAATGTGCTTTTCTCCTTCTACTTGTTAAGAACGTCCAACGTATAATGATAAGGATGATAAAGTGAGGTCTCATGTCATGACCTCTTTAGCTGTTGAATGTAAATCATTTGGTATGATACTGGGCAATCAGGGTGTAGTTATGAGGCTTAATTAATGGATACTGAAAGGAGAAAGTTCATTCATGTTTTATTTCTCAGGTATTATACATTTAAATTTCAAGGAATATTAAATGGCTAAACTAGTAAACTTCATGATTCATGAACCACCTAGACAGGGAGGGTGTTGGTCTCAATTTGCATATTGATACCATATGTATATATGTTATCTGTTATTTTGAGTGATTCAGTCTAACTTAAATTTTCTATTGATCTCAGTATTTATGCCATTTATTTGTTTTTAATGCATTTAATCATTCCACTTCTGATTTCAGTTGACAATGAAAATATCAAACCTCCAGTAATGGATGGAATTGATGCATTAGTAGCGGTAAGCAGTACTTGTTATATAACTCTGTGCTTTATCAATTAGATTGTATTATTTCTGTTGATTCCTTTTCTTATTGGTTTCTTTTCTGTTTGTTTTTTTTAGAAAACAGAGAGTTCAACGTCTGATGAATTTGGTTAGACATGTAATTTTTGTTTATTTATTAATGACATTGTGTTGTTTAATAAATATTGATTGAATTATTTTACCGATTAATACTTAGGGACTGGTCAGCCTCGGCCTTTTCCCCCAGTTTCTTCAAAATCTGTAAAAAAGGTGAGTCCTCCAAATTTATGCCCGTGTTGACATAAATCAAGATTTTTGCTATTAAAGCACATGTAAAATAACGAAAGACCACCAAGCCTTTATAGTTGAACTTGAACAACCAATCTGTAAAATGTGGTTACTATTTCATACTTCTAATTGACTAATGATAGTTAATTTTCCAATGCTAAAATGAAAGGCATTCTTTTATTATTGAATGCTTTGTTTATTTTTCTTTTTTACTTGGATGAATTATTACGAGGTAGATACATTTATAATTGATATCTATGTCTGTTGCTTTTGTTCATTGCATCATGAATCAGATGTTATTCGCAAGGCAATATTGAAGAGATGTAATTACTATATAAAAACCATTTGGAATGTGCATTTGTGAATTTGTTTCTTTCCAAACTCTACTATGTATGTCCTTACTTTATTTCAATTTAT
The DNA here is from genome assembly GCA_037974775.1 of Cicer pinnatifidum. Lineage (NCBI taxonomy): Eukaryota > Viridiplantae > Streptophyta > Magnoliopsida > Fabales > Fabaceae > Cicer > Cicer pinnatifidum. The sequence continues at coordinate 878,855 of JBBPBR010000007.1, read as the reverse complement.
TGCTCGGTATATTCTAATTTAGTACTTTCCTATTTTCCTTTTTCTTAGTTACCTCTCAATGCAGTGACATCAATAATAGATGGCTTGAAGAGATTGTATGTGGATCGGCTAAAACCGTTGGAGGTCACTTATCGATTCAATGATTTTGTATCTCCATTATTGGTAAGTGACATCTGCATTCAATATATAAATAAAATATGTTAATTTCTGTACTCTACATGTGTGAACGAAGTAGTATCATGATACATGACATATTATTCATGTAATTATGACTAATCAAGTTAGGATGTTTATGATTTGTCCTTTTTCAGACCAACAGTGATTTTGATGCTAAACCAATGGTCATGCTTCTTGGTCAATATTCCACTGGGAAAACAACATTTATAAAACATTTGCTAAGATGTGAATATCCAGGTTAGTTAAGATGTGGTTGATCTAGCAACTGCATTATATAAATTCCTGGATGCATATAATTTGCTGATAGAGGGGTATAAATTACTTCATCAATCCTGTATCACCTTATTCTTCACACAGGGGCACACATTGGACCAGAGCCTACAACCGACAGATTTGTTGCTGTCATGGTACTATATTCTCTTTCTTTTTTAATTCCTAGTATTGCCTTTGGAAGTTGATTAAATCCAAATAAAACGCTTCTTTTTTAGCATCAGAGATCATTTTGTATTTGTGAATTTGTTCCGTAGTGCTCACAAAGGTTCAAAGCTCAATATCTTTTTACTTGTAGTCTGGAGCTGATGAGAGGAGCATTCCTGGAAATACCGCAGCTGTTGATGCTAGCATGCCTTTTAGTGGCCTGTCAACTTTTGGTGGTTCATTTTTGTCGAAGTTTCAATGCTCTCAGATGCCACATCCAGTGAGTTTTTTATATCTTTCAAATTTAAGTTTTGCTCGGTTCACATTTTTGTCCTTGAAACAATATTTGCTTTCAGCTGCTAGATGAAATAACATTTGTGGATACCCCTGGTGTCCTCTCTGGTGAAAAGCAAAGAACTGAACGAAGTTATGATTTTACTGGTGTTATATCTTGGTTTGCTGCAAAATGCGATTTGATTCTTCTCCTATTTGATCCTCACAAACTAGATGTCAGTGATGAATTTAAACGAGTGATTGCCTCCCTACGTGGTCATGATGACAAAATACGTGTGGTTTTGAATAAGGCAGACCAAATTGATACTCAACAAGTAAGGCAGTAATCAACAACTTAATTTAGCCTGATCTAAATATGTATGGCAATTTGTTTTGCAATTTTTTGGCCTACTTACGTATGTGACTTGTATTGTAATGCTGCAGCTCATGAGAGTTTATGGAGCACTGATGTGGTCTTTAGGAAAAGTTCTGAATACTCCAGAAGTTGTACGCGTTTATATTGGGTAGGTTAGTTATCTTTGAAATACACGTAATGTACTGATTCATTGATTTGTTTACAAAGGCTTAATTTTATGTGACTCGTATTGCCTGTGCTTCATATTGTTTTCACATTACATCAATCGTTTCATTCTCCAATTAATTTGACATTCTTCAGCTGTTAGTTTATTCTACTTTCCTTGACTTTTCAGCTCATTCAATGATAAGCCTATAAATGAAGGGTTTGTTGGCCCGTTAGGACAGGAACTTTTTGAGAAGGAACAAAATGATCTCCTTGCAGATTTGGTAGATATTCCAAGAAAGGCGTGTGATGGTCGGGTATAATTCTACTTTCATATTATTGTTTAACCTGGTCATGTCATACAAATGAGTAAAAGTATACATGGCAGGTAACTGCAAGCTTATACTCTTATTTGTTTGTTTTATTTTCATTTTCGGGTTAAAAATCTGATGTCATTGGAATGGTGCAGATCAATGAATTTGTCAAACGTGCTAGATCTGCTAAAATCCATGCCTATATAATTAGTCACCTTAAGATGGAGATGCCTGCAATGATAGGCAAAGCTAAGGCTCAACAAAGGCTTATAGATAATCTTGAAGATGAATTTAAAAAGGTATCCTCCTTTCATTTCTCTTTCCTTATTTTGCTTAGTTTCTTAATTATTTGTTATTTTCATCTTGCAAAACAGGTTCAAAGGGAGTTTCATCTACCAGCTGGTGATTTTCCTAATGTAGATCATTTCAGAGAAGTTTTGAATGGTTATAGCATCGACAAATTTGAGAAATTAAAGCCTAAAATGATTCAAGCCGTAGATGACATGCTTGGTTATGAAATACCAGATCTGTTAAATAAATTTAGGAATCCTTACGTTTGAGCTGAAAAACATTGAAGCTTGCTGTTGATCTTGTCATGAATGTTTCTGACTGAGATTTTGATGTTTAGGTTTTTCCGAACTAATGGACATATGTTCTTGTCCGCTGAATTTCAAATGTCTACAAGCTTTACTGTCCAGTCTATGACATAAGATGGTAAATAGGGGCAGGTTTAGAAAATGCTATTCTCTGTTTATTTTGTTTGCCTTTATTAATGAAGGTGCACCATGTGAAGTTGCTCACTATCCCGTCTACCATTTCTTGTAACCTTGTCAGTGGGAATGGGACTATAAAGGCGCGCTTGTATACTTGCTTTACATTCCAATGATATCTAGACAAGGCTTTATGTAGCATATTTTGTTTATTGGCTGCAGCATTTTTGGTTCATTGGAGGCGTTTAAGTCACATAGCTTCTGTGATGTTCTGATGTGAAGCCATTTGCGTTTTGGTTCCCTGCAGTGTCAGTTTCATTTTACCAGGGTGAAAGGCCAAGTCTCTTTTCTGCTGTCTTGAGTTTTTATGGAATGCGACTCACAAATTTATTAGGCATATTGGGCTTTCTCTTGTTGGGCCCTTTCTTTTTGTTTTTACTATTTCCTTTATGTGTGCCAAGCTGGTATAAGATAGAGGATTGAAGCTGCTGCAGTGAGAAAGAACAGAAGCCAGTAGAGAGATTGTTTGAAAACAGCAAGAGAGAAGAGAAAAAAAATTAGAGACAAAGAGAAAAATACCATGAGTGAAAATCAAGAGTGAAGGTTTCTCTCTTGTAATCTTTATATGAATTATTTCGTTTAATATTGGAGCTTCTCTCTCCTGGAGACGTAGGTCATCATCGAATCGAACTCAGTAATAAATTTGTGTGTTCTTCTCTTTCAATCTTGGTTTTAATTTATTTGTTAATTTTTACTGATGCACTCTTTAAATTCCTGCATAATTTCAATTACTGCATTGCTGTGTCCTGCATATAGTGGTTTTTTGGTTCTGTCATTGCATTTCCGGTTCAGCGACACTGTTGTTGCATATGTTGGTTTATTTTACAGCACTGCTGCTGCATATTGTTCTTTTTTTCGTTTCTGATTTTTGCGAACTGTTCTGTTTTTGGAGTGTATTTGTTGTGTATGTTTAGCCAGTTGTTTTGGTTGTTCCATTTGTGCATGATAAATCCTCGAGGACTTCCTCATTGCCTGTTAGAACCAACAGTTTTGGTGCAATCAAGACTCCAAGCTCGGTTTTGGACAACATTGTTTTGCAGCTGCTGGGCTTTTTTACTGCTGTTTGCATCTCTGCTGCTTTGGGGTTTATTTTCTAGTATCTGTTTGCTGCTGTTTTCACTTGTTTTATTTTGCTGATTTTTGTTGTTGTTGGGTGTTTCATTTCTTTCTGGTTTGTTAAACACTCATCCACTGTTTTATTGGCATTTGTTAAAATAACAGTATGGTTTATTTTAATCATATTCATTTTGATCCCATGGGTAAACTATCACACTACACCGGTACTTGTGCTGTAACATGTGTGATGTAAATAATTTTGTCCAGTGAAACACATTCTCACGAATTCAAATTGAGCTTGCTAAAAGAGACAAATGACAAAAAATATTTATGTAATTTTTTATTTATTTATAGGGTTGAAGAATTATTTAGGTATTCTGTATGGTTTGTACATTGCAAATACATTTTTTAGCATATTTTTTAAAATAATTTTATAGATAAAATTTATCAAGAAACCCATTCAAGGACTAAATGACTAATAAAATAAAGAAAATATAATATATTTGATGTAAATATTTTAAAATTTTAAATTATTATTGGATAAAATAAAATAATTTTAAATATTTTATTGAATTATTTTAAATTTTAAATAAAAAAATCATTTTTAATATAATAATGAAATAAATATTAAAATTTTAATAAATTTAGATATTAAAAGTAGTTTAATAAAATAAATAATTTTTTTAAAATTTAAAATAAACTAAAATAACTTAATTTTTAATATTTTAATATATAAACAAAATTAATAATAATAATAATAATAATATAAAAATATTTCATCAAACTCAAGAATATCATCTAAGTGTTACATCATTGATGAAATTGTCACATCTTCAATAAAAAATAAGAGACAAGAAATTAATGATAAAAACAAAAGAATTAAAATTTCAATTTAAACAAAATAAAGAAAACAAAACTGTATTTAATATAAAAAAAGAAAAATAACCGGCGTTAATACTTATGTTTTTCTTTTGACAGAACGTTTTTTGTTTTTTTTTTTCTTCCTGAAAATGATGGAAAAAAATCTTATACTAGTAGTATGTGACTATGTGTTATGAATACTAGTAGTAGAAAAAATATATATATATATATTAATTTAATCCAAAGATGATGGTGTGTTGTTAGTTAGAGAGCAGAGCGAAAACTAGTTGGTTCTTTTTGAGACCAGATAGAACCTAAGCGTGATTTGAAAGTCGAAATGGAAACACCAAAGAGATTCAAAGGAAAGGTTGCGATCGTGACAGCTTCCACTCAAGGAATTGGATTTAGCATAGCTGAGAGACTTGGTTTAGAGGGTGCTTCTATTGTCATCTCTTCTCGCAGACAGGTTCCTCTTCCCAATTCCTCTTTTTCTTTTTCTTTTTCTATTTCGTTTCAATATTCATCCTTTTCCCCTTATTTTATTCATTATATTTAGATCATAATCACTGTGTCTTTGTTTTCACAGTATGGCGATTCCAAATATTTATAATTGGTTTTGATATGTTTGTTTGATGTGGATTGATATTTATTTTCTCCCTAGAATTCCTAACTTCATTTTCAACTTCAATTTTATCGTTCAACAACCAATTTTTACGTGATTGTATATTCAATTCATTTTTTAACTAAAATCAATTTTACAAAATTAATTCTTTCAAAATCAATTATTGAAAAGTGAAAAGGTTTTTTGTTTATGATTCGATTGCTGCAGAAAAATGTTGATGAGGCTGCTGAGAAACTCAGGGCCAAAGGAATTGATGTATTGGCAGTTGTTTGCCATGTCTCAAATGCTCAACAAAGGAAGGATTTGATAGACAAAACTGTCCAGGTGATGTTTTCTTCAGATCAAGCTTTAAATTTATTCAACTCATAAATCATCTTGTCTTGTTAATGTAAACTTGTCCAATTTCAATTGAAGGCTTCTGTTGATTTATCTTTACATTCTGTCCCTTATTCTCTTCATTTACTAATTGGCTAAATAAATGATGAGCATGTTTGGATTGACTTATTTGAGTTTTTCGACGAGCATAAGCTCTTGAGAGACCGTATTGGAGAGCCTATTGAAACAACTTATGACATGTCCATAAGTTGTTTCCAACTTATTTCTATAAGCTCTTCATGATATTTTATGAAAACAACTTATTGTATATATGAAAACAGTTTGACTTTATTTTAACTTTAGTTATAGAATTAATTTATACATAAGCACCTCTATAACTTATACATAAGCACTTCTACATCTGTTATTGAAATCTTAGCACTCATCAATCATATTTTGTGCAAGTCTTAATTGAATTAGCGGACAATATGTTTTGCTATCATGATCTTGGCTTCGGTTTTTATCAGCACATTAGGTTAATAATTTTTCATATTATAGTCTGTCTTTTTTACTATTTGAATGTAGTTCTAATATGTGGTTGAAACTTTTTTGTTTTGTTACAGAAGTATGGAAAGATAGATGTTGTTGTGTCCAATGCTGCTGCAAATCCTTCTGTTGATTCCATTCTGCAAACACAAGACTCAGTCCTTGACAAGTTATGGGAGATAAATGTCAAAGCTTCTATACTTCTTCTGAAGGTAATTAATCTGTGAAATGGCTTTAACATATATAAGAAAAAATAAATAATCCAATATAAATGTTTCAACATTTTCTCTTTCTGCTGATGCTGTAAAATGGTGTCTGAAGTGTTTTTCACCTTATTATTTTTTACACAGGATGCAGCTCCTCACTTGAAGAAGGGTTCTTCTGTTGTTATCATTTCATCAATCGCCGGTTATAACCCGCCAGCTTCTATGGCTATGTATGGAGTGACCAAAACAGCGCTTCTTGGACTTACCAAAGTTTGTACTTGCCTTCCAATTTCTCCTTTAAAAACCATACGAACTGCTACTGTTGTTGTTTTTGAAATTTGATAGTTATGCAAATATGATGTGTAGGCCTTGGCTGCTGAGATGGCCCCTACCACGCGCGTAAACTGTGTTGCTCCTGGTTTTGTACCGACTAATTTTGCTTCGTTCATTACCGGTAATTCTGCTATGGTAAGTATCTTTCGAACCAAATAGGTTTTTCCTCTTGCCTCAAATATCCTTCCGCACTTGTTGTTTGAACGGATTTTGTGTGTATATGTACTATTGTAGAGACAAGAGCTTGAAGAGAAGACATTACTTGGAAGGCTTGGTACAACTGAAGACATGGGTGCTGCTGCAGCTTTTTTGGCATCTGATGATGCTTCTTACATAACAGGCGAAACTCTTGTAGTTTCTGGCGGAATGCCATCGAGACTGTAGCTTCCATTTTCATCTTCTTGTTGTTGGGGACATCGGTAAATTTAGCATGCTTTTCATTTTCTTTTTAAATACTGCAAGAATATCAAATGATAACGGTTGTTAATTTTTAAGGGGGGGGGAAACAATCGTTATCAAATGTTTAACTTTCATTTACTTTTAAATAATTAATGACGAAATAAACATACACAAGTTTTGTGTTAAAGATATGATGGTTCTGTTATGATTCTGTTTATTCACAGTTCACAGGCTCTGTTGTTCTGCATTGCATTTTAAAGTTCAATATTGTGTTAGAAATATTGTATTGAAAGTTGTATCATAAATTTTAAATTCAAAAGTTTAAAAGTTCAATATATATATGTGTGTGTGTTACATACAGAATACATGTATAAAATTGAGTAGACTAAATTTCAATAACACAAATTGAATGATTTGATGTCTTTTATATAAATAGCACATTGTTAAATTCACAACAAATTAAAAATTGGACAACAAGTGTGGACACTAAAAAGTCTATCATATGTAAATTACTTTAATATAAGTAAAATAAAACTAGCAAGAAACTATAGATAATAATTTGGACTTTCAAGTAGAGCAGACCCGTCGCTAGAGGTGATGGGAACAATCTATTTCGGCCCCATCGAGTGATTGGAATGAATCATTTGGATTCTTGAAAGATAGGGTAATATTCATATCTATTATACCTTCAAAAAATATTCATAATCTCTGTATTTTAAGAATATGTATTTTAAGAATGGGTGTAGGTACGGATAATTAACCGCAAATATATATATATATATATATATATATTATTTTTATTTATAATAGAAAAATATTTATATATACATATACACAATAATATTTATGGTATCAATTTAATTATACAAATAAAATCACAACAAAAATTAATCAAATTTTTCTTGGTTTTTTTTTAGGTGGAATAAAAATAACCCATAGCTAAATTAATCAAATTAATTTAGCAATTAATTTCATAAAGGATGCTGATTATTTTTTAAATTTTATTTTGTGTTTAATCTAATAATTAATTTTCTTTATTGCTTTTTTTATTAATATTACTAAATCAAATAAATATTTATTTAATACATTTTTGTATGTTTAAATATTTTAGTTTAATATTTGTATGATTGCGTTAACATGATATGATATTTTGAGATGTGAAATAATTTATTTTAGTTCAACGGGTAAAATTGATGTCCACACGGACATTAATTTAAGTACAAATATATTTTAAATTGTAAATACGAAAACGGTTATTATAGTGTCCCATCTATAGTTTAGTATTCTACATTTCTAATTCATTACCATTTCTAATTCAAACTCTAATCATTACCCTCTATAGTTTAGTATTCTACATTTCTAATTCATTTATAAAAAGATAGCCATTAATCAAGATTCCACACCTTTTTTTCGTCAAAAAAGAAAGAGAACATTTTACACCTTTTAATTTTTTAAAGGTGTGATTCCATGTATAGAATCTTTCCTTTGCAAAGTTTCAATCCAATGCTTAAATTGGAGTATAAATGTATCATTAGATGATCCGCAATCGAAATGCTTAGAGAACATATATAGCCTCGATCAAATTGTATGTTATCTCTATTATGTTTAGTGCTCAATTTATCACCAATATATCGAATAAAGGAACGTCGCGAAGAATGTGCGCCAGTAATATATATTAAGTCAAGGTATGTAAATATCAAATATCAAACTTAAAATAATTATACCTCTAATAATTTTGGGTAAAATATAAACTTTACAGATGCCATTTTTTGAATTAAAAGTTCTTAGTTGGGTAATGAATTAAAATTCTTACTAAATATATAAATGAGAAATGCTATTTAATACGAATAATTATTAGAAGAAATAGAAAAATAATCAAAATAAATATTTTGACCAATTAAATTTTGGTAACCATAGTAATTATTATTTAAAAGAATTAAACGCTGAAACTTAAAATTATAGTATTTTTTATCAATTTTCTCCCATAATAAAATTTTATTAAAGTCAACATTTTTTCATACTGTATCTAGAGATGTCTAAATTTTATTAAATGACATAACTAGAAACGGTTGAATTCGTAATATTTTTTTACATGATAAAATTCGTAATCTAGCCAAATTTATTAGAGGTGTAATTCTGGTACGATGACATCCTTACTTTATATATATAGACCATAGACACACACCTTAGTGCTTATGTACCTACCAGTACCTGAATAAAGAGATGCTAAACTAGATTTTCTGAGCAGAAGGAAAGACAATCAGTGGAACTTGAATCAAACGGTCCTTGACATGACACATGTCTTGTCTTTTCTTTTATTATCTTTGAAATTTTGTTACGTACCACATGAATTCTAGGACTTTTTTGGCCCCAACAATGTGGTGCTACAGCTAAAAGATGGGATAATATGTTCCATATCCCAAAAAGTGCATATTGTTGAAGGAGCCAAATCCAAAGCTCAAAACCTACACCAAGCTTTGCACTATGACCACTTATAACATTTATGATTATTATTATTATTATTATTATTATTATTATTATTATTATTATTATTATTATTATTATTATTATTATTATTGTTATTATGATGATGCATACAAGAAAAGAAAACTACCCAAACAGAAACAAGCAAGGTAGCTCAAATTAAATAAACCAAAACAAAAAAAAAAAGTCATTTTCTCTCTATCACTATAATCAGTTTTACTTTTGAACCAAGTACTCACGAGACACCCTTGAAGCTTTTTCCTTTCAATTCATCTTTATGCTGCTAAACAACCTAATCCTCCTCATCTATCCTATTAGGAAAAACCGTGAAAACTGTTTCTTCTTCTTTTTCTTCTTCCTCTTCTCTCTTTCTTAGCACAATTAATTCAACATATTTTTCATGAAACTTCCCTTCCTTTTCTTCATATTTTCCTTATACAATGAAACTTCAGCAACCCTTTACGTTTTCTTCTGTTTCTTTGGTTCTTCTGTGCTGTAACAGTTTTTATCCTTCACAACTTTGATGAACCAAGTGTCACAAAATTGCATGACATGGTTCCATAACACACCTTTCTTTTTCATTTAATCCAAAAGGGTCTTGTTTGAATTCATAAATGAATCATTTTGATACATGTTCTTCAATTTTGATTGGAGCCTATGTTTCGAAACCGGTTTATGCAGTTCCTGAAATCAATTCACACATTCAGAAGAAAAATTCCTTTTGACAGTCTGTTTTGAAATTTGAATCATAATTAGCATATAGACATATTCCAGAGTCATGAACTTTGCTAGAGCTTCAATGGCAGGCTCATGTTTCACCAAGCTTCGACTTCGAAGGTCTAAGAGTAAACCTTTACCAGAGCCTTCTTCTTCATCTTCAAAGACTCGGTTGAATTGTGACGCAGACAACATGGAAAGAAAAAGATTTGATAGCTTAGAATCATGGTCAATGATATTAGACTCTGAGAATGTCGAAACATGGGAAGCTTCTAAGGAGGATCAAGAAGAATGGACTGCTGATCTTTCTCAGCTTTTCATAGGTAACAAGTTTGCATCAGGAGCTCACAGTAGAATTTACCGTGGAATTTACAAGCAGAGAGCTGTTGCTGTTAAAATGGTTAGGATTCCTACTCAGAATGAAGAGAGAAGAACATTGCTTGAACAGCAATTCAAATCTGAAGTTGCTTTACTTTCACGTCTCTTTCATCCTAACATCGTTCAGGTCATTCATTATTATTCTTATTCTTATTGCTATGTCCACTTCTTGTCCTTATTTGTTCCTTTGGATTTTAAAGGAAAGCATTAGGTTCCTTATTTTATTATTTTAAAGACTCACAACCATTTACCACTTTAGTCACAAAACTTATTGTGTCTAGTGTTTGCATTAGTGCTTTATATATTTTTATTTTATGTTTGATCGTTGAGATTGTTTAATTTACTGTATTATTTGAATTGATGACTTATGAGTAATTTTTAATTTACAGTTTATTGCAGCATGTAAAAAACCACCTGTGTACTGCATAATAACAGAATACATGTCACAAGGAACTTTGAGGATGTATCTGAACAAGAAAGAGCCTTATTCACTTTCAATAGAAACTATATTAAGGTTAGCACTTGACATATCAAGGGGTATGGAATACCTTCATTCTCAAGGTGTGATTCACAGAGACCTCAAATCAAATAATTTGCTTCTCAATGATGAGATGAGGGTTAAGGTAGCGGATTTCGGGACATCGTGTCTCGAAACACGATGCCGCGAAACCAAAGGAAACATGGGAACTTATCGTTGGATGGCGCCGGAGATGATTAAGGAAAAACCTTATACTCGTAAAGTTGATGTTTATAGTTTTGGAATTGTGCTTTGGGAACTCACTACAGCTCTGCTTCCCTTTCAAGGAATGACTCCAGTGCAAGCTGCTTTTGCTGTTGCTGAGAAGGTTAGACCCTACATCTAAATTTAAGCCATTGCATAACATTTTATCATGCTTACTGATAAAACCAAACAAATACACTTGTCATAACAACACTGGTTCAAAAGAAATAGATACGGAAACAAACGCAAACAAAGAAACACGAAGTTTGATCACAAAGTTCGGTCAATTGTGTCTACGTTTCCGACTGTAGAGTGGCTGCAGTAAGTTACAAATTATAACTTACAAGATGAGCAATACCCAACAGTAATTTATGTCAGGTTGACCACAGAATATGTGTCCAGTGTTGTTACATTGTCAAGATGTTTGGTTGGTAAAAGACATGTCCTGAATAATTAAGAAAACATAGGGTGTTTCTGCCTTACATTTGGTGTTGAATCGGAGAGGATAAAGTCAATATTTTAACCAAAATAAATGATTGGTAAATTGTACATACGATACAATTCTTTTAACCAATGTGAAATTCCCAACAAAACTTAGATTAATTAAATTATCCTTTTTTTTTCACATCTGGTCACTCCAATGGGATTATAAAGGAACACTATCACTGATTAATTTTTTATATATAAATAGAATGATTAGTTTAGATAGCAGCACTAGCACCGTCACATCTCAATACATTCAATTACTTTCATTTTATCAAATTATAACCAATGTCGTGTTTGTGTCAATATTTTATAAATGAGATATCAGAAAATCTTGTAAACTACATATAAGTTAATAATCATGCAAATTCGCTGAATATGAAATTTGAATCTGTCGAAAAGTGACAAACCTTTGTATCGGCCAGTATTTGTCACTGATTGAGTTATTTGTATATAAATTTGGAGCAGAATGAAAGGCCTCCATTGCCAGCAAGTTGTCAGCCAGCACTAGCACATCTGATAAAGCGATGTTGGGCAGCAAATCCTTCAAAGAGGCCAGATTTCAGTGACATTGTGTCTACTCTTGAGAGGTATGATGAATGTGTGAAAGAAGGTCTTCCTCTAACTCATCATTCAGGACTTGTCACCAAAAACTTCATTATTGAACGCTTAAAAGGATGTGTCTCCATGAGTTCCTCCATACCTGTACATGCTTAATTGCTTTGAAATTGAATTCATTCCCCTTCCCTATAAAAAGGTATTGTTGTTTCTCTCTTTCAAAAACTTCCTCATTTATATAACTTCAATATAACACATATGCTTCATGTTCTTTCAACTGTATTACTTATTTGTACCTATAAAAATATTCAACATTCTTTTTCCTTTAATTTTCAGTTGTTTCATGTAAAGGGATGAGTTATAATTTCATCATAATTAAAGAAGGTTGAATGATGCTATCTACACAACTTGCAAAAGTTTAGTAGTACAGAATTATACAGTGGAATTGCTTTAACTTGGAGAAGGTTACATCACATGTAGATTTGTATTTATATATATACTATGTTGTAGATGCAAAACATGTGCAAATAATATTAATTCAGTAAACAACCATTTGCTTCATTAAATATGTTAGGCGGTGCTATTGCAGTCCCTAAGTATATCAAAATGATAAAAACATCGTCAAATGTATTTTTTGTCGATCAATTTAGTCTTCATATATGTCTTTGTTAGTTAATTTCGTCTTCAAATCTAAGTACGATTTGTTAATTCAGTCAATAAAATTATTAATAGAAGAAAAACAAAGAGATGTTTTTGAAGTTTCAATACTTATAATAATAATAATAATAATAATGAGTAATGACCCTGTCTAACACAATTAAGCACCATAATTACTGTTTAGTAAATATAAATTCTAGATAACTAACAAGCATAAAACATTAATCTGAAGTTAACCAACTACATTTTCCTTTTCATAGAAGTTTAATTTCCACCTAGAATAAGTGCTAACTTACAACTATATAATAAGTGCTAACTTACAACTAAATTTTAATATATAAATAAAATAAAATAAATTTATTTTTAATATTTTAATATAAAAATAACATTAATTATAATAAAAATGATATAAAAAAATATTTATTCAACTCAGAAATACGGTGTCACGTTATCAAAAATAGTGAGAGATTAAAAAAATCTCAAAAATTTTAGACAACCGTCCAAGTTAAAACATCTATTTAGGGCTTAAAGAGCGCATTTAAGTATATTATTATTATCATTAATTATAATTCGGTGTGAGGTGTAATTAGTATGTTATGGGCTGCTGTTCCACATACACGCGCCTTGCATGTAATTTGGGATTCGAATATTTTAAAGCTTTGAAGAAATGAATAAGAAAAAAAATTTGAATTTTTTTTAGAGTTTTTATAAATGACATTAAGAGCAATTTAGTCTTTTTCATATAATTCAAAGGTGCAAGGTAAAATTGTGCACGGTATAAATCTTTTGATTTTATCGTTCAATTTTGTTGAGGCCCACAAATCTTATAATAGTTTCTGATCCTCTTTTGACTTTATCGAATTAATATTATTTCAGTGATCTTTCATTTATGATAGACCATAGTCTTTGTTAGACTTTGCATAAAATAATATTGATTTTAATCAACATGAAGAATTATCAATTTTATTTTGTCACATCATGATATTTAATAGTAAAAATTTATCAAAAGACTATTCTAACTTTTAATCAACAATTATAATTTTAATAATATATTTATTAATTTATAAAATTTAAAAATATTAATTAATAAAAAAATAATAATGCTATTTAGTATCTCAAATACTGATTTTCTCTTTTTATGACACGAAGTCACGTATGGTTCGTTAAAAATATATTTATAATAATATATAATAATCACATTTATCGTACATTATATCACACTCAAAAGCATCTCCGTCTACTTTTTAGTATTTCTTTTAACATTCATGATATCTATCTAAAGTTTTGATCTTGACAAATATTTCTCTATACTCTCCCTGCCTCTCTATTTCTTTTATGAATTCTTTTTCTGACTCTTACCTGTTATTTTTAATATTTTTTTAATGAATAAAGAACATCCATAAAACATCAGAAACCATATCCAAAAAAAATCATTCATCAAGACAAAGAAAAGACACAATCATGAGATAAATTACAAATAATACATTTCCACTAAATAAATAATAAACTAAGATAACTAAAACAATCAAATAAAGTTATAAAGCTATATATAAAAAAAAAAAAAAAAAAAAAGGCATTTCTTTGCATGCAAATACAGCAACCAATCTTTCGTGTCACCATCATTCTCGATACTCATAAAAAAAAAAAAATATCGTCTCACTTCATTATGATCAATCAAACAAAGTGTAAAACGCCTCAACTCAATCCCTTTTTTCCAAATTGCACTTAGCAACCATGTTATTAATAAGAGTGAATGGTGCTGCAATAGTTGAATTAGCACTATCATGCTTACTCGCACTATCATCAAAATGTAATGTCTCCACCACCAAGTTGTAGGTTGATAATGAGGCATATTTGGCTACTTAGCTTTGATGCTCCTCTTCATTGTCTTCTTTTCCTTCAACTGTTTGTTCGCCACCTTAATAAGGTATATCAAGGAGAGAATGAGAGAGTTGAACACTTATTTTTGTTTTACATAAAAAGTAAAAAAGTAATAAAATTAAAATGATAAGGGTATACACGAAAGAAAAGATAAAACTAACTCTAAAATATTATTTAAAATAGGATCTCAAAATAAATTACAAGTTTGTGAGATAAATTTATTTATCAAAAAATTTCATTAAATAACTTATACAAACTTAGAAACTATAGTATAATAAACTATAGATTAGTTTATTGATATTATCAAAGACAACCTTAAATTTATTTATTTTTTCTAAAAAGATAATTGATTCTCGGAATTTTAGCTTTTATTTTATTTATTTTTACCGAGTACTACTAATTAGGTTCCGAATAAAAAGTCAAAAAAAAAAAGTTCCGAATAAAATGATATAACTGAAAAAAAAAAATAAACTAGCAAACAAAGTAAAACAAATGTGTTTCTTTTGACCAAGTAAAACAAAAAAATTAATAGCCATCAAATTAAGGAGAGCAAGTTGGCTAAAAAACAATCAAGAAATGTATTTAGGTCAAAACAGAATACATAAATAAATAAATAAAAAAGTACGATTTGACAGTGATGATTGATTATAACAAAAATAATCTATGTAACACAAAAAACAAATTACGATTTCCTTTTATACATTAAAGAAAAGACTACATTGGAGTGATGAATAATAATAATAATAATATAATAAAAATAAAGAAATTAGAAAGTGAAAGAAAATAAAATAAAAAAATAAAAAAATAAAAAAAACAGACCTATTTTTTGTTTCGGAAATTAATGCAAAGCCAGCAAGCATTCCAAATCCTTCTTCGAATGAAACTCATAAATCTTCTGACAGAGCCTTTCTCTTCATTTTCAATCTCATCACTTTCTTCACTAACATCAACACTATTACTAATAGTAATACAACTACTCTCACCAACCGATTCCGACTCGGAAGATACACAATCAATCTCGAACTCGGAGCGAGTCCACTCGGACGATTTGTTTATCTTATCATTCCATGTTGGAGAGAAGAAATCCTCGTCAAATGCCTCGATGATTCTGTCAATGATTTGGACATTCGGTGATGAGTTCCAACGAGTCCAATAACTCGTATAGCAATTGAAGCAATTGCAATGGAAGAGAGGTAGATGATTAACGTTGTAGAAACCCTTGGATTTCCGGCGAGTGTTTTGGTGACTAGAAGAAGAAGAAGAATAAGAAGGATATAAAATGAGGTAAGCGATGGCTTCCTTATCCTCCGGTGAGAGAGGGACGGTGAGAGTGAGGACGGTAGCAGGGAGGAGGAAGGAAAGTAGGTACAATATGAGTGGCGGCGAAGGATGAACGATTCCTTTTCTGTAGAGTTTACTCATTCTGGTTTTGAAGAATATAGAAAATAACACAAAGCGATCAGAATAAGGGTTTTTCCTTTTTAGAGGAAACTAAATTCAGTTTAACAATCATATATGGAATCCGCATCTCGCCTGCCACGTTTTGGGGAAGATTTGGACCGGGTAAATCTAATGAATTCAATTATTTTTTAATGGATTCAAATCAAAAAAATTTACCTAAAATCATTTGTTTTTTTATATATATCATTTTTAAACGTAAATTTATACCAGGATCATACATTTTGTTTAAATTGAATCTTTAATAAAAAATATATAATTTTATTAATTAAAAAATAGAGAAAATTAAATTTAGTCTATATACAATTTATAAATTTAATTTTAGTTTTTATAATAAAATTCTCAATTTTTTAATCTTTTAAGTTTTGTTTTTATTCACTTGTAGTTGTTTTTTTTTTTATTTCTTTTATTTTATGATATTCTTAGTCTATAAAAAGAATCTCTAAAATCAAGATAGAAACTAAAGTGGATGAAATTTTGTTAGGGATTAAACTTAAAATTTCCTTACATTTTAAGATTTCTTTATTTTTTTGGAGATTAGAAATATATTTAACTTAAAAAAATTCAATTTTGTATTATCAAAAAAATTAAAATCTGAGCAGCTTGATACTATTTTTTGGGACTAAACTTAAGATATAGTAATTTTATAAGATTTGAAATATATTCTAAATAAAATAAAATAAAAGTTTGAGGCTCTTGTCACTTGAGACATGTGCTTTTGATATGTTTTGCAGAATCCATTAGCTGCGGTGTTTATAACACTTAGTAAAATAAAAGTAAATTGATTTATTGATGCATATCTTGGACACTGTTTATTTGCATTGCATTTAAAATTTTCACTTAGAACTTTTATAGTTTTTTTTTCTTTCAAATCTAATAATCCAACCAATTAGTGTATCATCAATTTAGTTATAATTAAGTCCGGGTTTAGTTATAAAAAAACAAATAAAACTATATCCAATCAATTCATATAAATTTCGTTGGTCCGAATTTATTTTCCGTTCAAAATCGAACCAACCCAAACTCATTACACTCTTAGCTACACTGCTTTCTCTTGTGTTATTTTGGTAAAAACAAATTTGACCTAGTTTCCTCTAAATTATGCTTTTACTTTATATTTTAATTAAATTATCTATTTTATTGTTTTCTTTTTTCAAATAAAGAAATAAATAAAAAATTCTTATTCTATTAAATTCAATCTGGATTCCAAAAAATTTATTCCGAAACACAAACATGTTTAGAAAGATTTGAACTTTAACTTTCAAAAATAATTATGACACAATTATGTTTCAAGACATTTAAACTTTATGTTTCAAAATTTATGTAAAAATACAAAATTAATGTGAATATTCTAAAACACATTTATATACTGAATTTTTTAAAATTTTTTTTGAATATAAATATTTATTTAAAAAATTAAAAATTTGAAAGAAAAAAATTAAAAAGATAAATTGGGTTTTAATTAAAGGATGAGATAGGAGTATAATTGAATCGGTATAAGAGTAAAATTTTCGATTAATAAAGGAGAGGCCACGACTCACAACGACTTGTTAGCAAAAATGGGTGACTGACTAGAGAGGGTACCAACTAGTGATCGACTGCATGCCTCCCATTTTTTCTTTTGGATTTGAAACTTCATTTTGTTAACTATTTGAAATTGGAATTTTGCAACACTTGTATTTTAAGCTTTTTGTTTGATAATAAAAACGTAAACAGATTGAGCAAATTTTGAGTTCCATATATATTGCTAATGAATATTGTTGTGATTAAAGCTTCTTAGGCCACCTCAAAAAGGGAATGGTTCTTGGTCAGTTACTCAATGTACGAACTCAACTTTTCAGCATTATTTCCATTGGAGTTGTACCCCACTCTTTAAAAAGGGATAGTTTTGTTGGGAAGCAATGCAATGGTTCATGAGAAAAAAAAAACTTTGCAGCAATTAAAGTCAACATGAATTAATATTACCATTGGAAAATATGTTACCATTTTTTTCAATTAAATTTATATAAATCATGTGATCATTAAGAAATATTACACCTAATTTTCATCTTACAATTTCATCTTTTTATTGTTCATAATTTTACACAATATATTGGTCTCACTTCATTTTACATCCAATCTTGCTCTCACTTCATTTTATACTCATTTTTCCTCTCACGATTGCTTCTGGATTATTCTGTATTAGTTATATAATTATATAATGTCATTTATTTTTATAGCTTTTAAAGGAGAGTAAAAATATATTATGCCATATACCAAAGGCAGATAATGCAAACTTGCATGGTTTTTTAGAGAGTAAGAAAAGAAAAGACAGTAACTGAGATCAAGAATTTCAATCCGGTTAATTATTGAGAACAACAAAGTGAAAATAGATATAGAATCATACGGAGGTCTACACAAGCACAAGCATATATTCAAATTATTGAGTTGCAGTGCAAGAGATACAGGCTGAAATAACTACTACGAAGAACTCTGTAGGCGTGCCTTGATCCATGACTCGAGATACCGCAGCTCCTCGCTTGTTATCGAGTGGGCAACACCAGGATAAGCCTAAGAATACCAAATGTCAAAATTGATATCGAAAGAAGGGATCATTGGATAAATAAATTAACAAACTGAATCGTAAAGAACTTAGAATTTCACCTTAAACTCACAACCAACACCAATTTTTTCAAGGAATGGAGGGGCTGCTTGTCCGGCCTCGAACAATACTGTTTTATCAGCAAGCCCATGGGACCACAGTATGGGTGTCTGTATAGTATTTTACACATACTAAGTTAGCAACAACAAACCACAAATTCAATGAAGTCAAATATTACCATAACCAGCTATATAAATTATAGTGTCTTTCCAAATTGAAAATACTCCATCCACTGATACTATGTTATTCTAGAGTAAGGCTCATGGCTCATATGGAAAGTGATTCTAAGTTGAAAATAAAATACCATCAACATAAACAACTAAAACTGTGAAGTGTCATAATTCCAAGGACAACTGTATACCAACTTCAATAGGCCATGATGAAGGAAAACCAGCTGAGCTGGCCTCCATGCTTTACTATGGAAGAAAATAGAAATCCAAGCATTTATGTATTTAAAGCCACATACATGGTTTTCTTTATTGGAACGGTGTACTTTTGTTGGAACATATAGCAAATAAACATCTTGTTCCTAAGAACAAAGACAATGCCAAACTAAATATTTCCACATAAAGATGCAGGGGCAATTAGAGAAATGGACAAGAGTAGAACT
This sequence comes from Cicer pinnatifidum, assembly GCA_037974775.1. NCBI lineage: Eukaryota > Viridiplantae > Streptophyta > Magnoliopsida > Fabales > Fabaceae > Cicer > Cicer pinnatifidum. The sequence continues at coordinate 859,458 of JBBPBR010000007.1, read as the reverse complement.
AAAAGAAAGCTTGACTACAAAAGAAAAACGAGAAGAAAAAAAGTGAGATGACACATAGTCTAATAATATTCCTTAAGTACCTGCTTAGCTTCGGGTGCAATATTTTCTGTAATAGACGAATTAAATGGAACCCAACCACTAAAGATAGCACCTCCGCCTAAAGTTTTAGGGTACAGCAGCACACTAGCCAATGTCAAGGCACCTGCAAAATAATGTCACCATTTATCAGCAAGTTGCTTATATATCTGTTTTTCTATCAAGAACTAGTGGGAAGGTCCAGAGATTAGCACAAACATTCACGGTAGATTCAAATAGACACGGGAAATAAAAGAGAGACCTCCTTGACTGAATCCACAGATAAATATATTGTTAGGGTTTACGCCAGCAGCTATTTCCTTGTCTATAGTAGCATGAACATTTTGAACAGCTTTAAGCAAACTACTTTCGTCATTTGGAGACTCCTGGCAAAAAAAAAAAGCAGAACGTTTTACAACATCAATCGATATGATCAACAATACCATCCGGAAAGGATAGAAGTACTAGTACAATGCAAGTTGCTCAATACGTACAACGAGCTTTATAGTAATTATTGGGCCTTTAAGCTTGTCATATGATATTAACAAGATATGTCAACATATGGTGCTTGCAAAAAAATAAATGAGAAAAATGATGATGCTCATAGGCACTAAAGTTTTGGCCTAGGAGGTGCACCATCTATAAGAGAAGCATAAGGGTATCACTTACATCACACGTGAATTAGCAATTAAATCAGGAAAAATAAGACAACATAATATCACAATTGATCAAGTTTAAAAGAAAGATGCAAACATAACTCCGATCAATTGTTGAAAATCATGAGATACCAATATTAAAATTATAGAAGTATATAGGACAAAGAAGGTAGTTTCACAATTGACCAAAGTTTTGGGTCACCAAGTCCAGAAGATTCTCAAAATCTCATCAGAGTAATATTCCACTTGAGAAAGATGAAAAGAATTAAAAGAAATCAGTTATATTAACATTAAGTCTATCACAGAGAAAAAAAAAAACTCAGCAGGTATCATTATTCTTAATAAGTTAACAGTTATGAGTTAGCACTACCGTGATTAAAACACAAAGGGTCATGCTTTAAACAGAATCATTCCCATTGTCAAGGGGACATTTGCACCATGTCCACAACCATGATAAAACACAGGGTTTGCTTTGAAAAGAATCACACTTACTATCAAGTGGACATTTGAACCCGTCAGTCTCCAAAAATAAAACAGAATAATTCAACTTAATATACATACTCTAATTTACATTCTGACTACATAATGCAAAGCAGAAATGTGGAAAATGGAGATATGAAATCCCTAAGCATGCTAATAAAAATAAGGTTCGCTATAGTTTGCTATATTGTTCAAAATATTCCCTTCAAGATTGATCGCACAGTATTAATATAAAAATAAGAGAGAGAGAGAGAGAGAGAGAGAGAGAGAGAGAGAGAGAGAGAGAACACTTAACAAGAAATAATGAAAGATAGAAAAGAAAGCCAAACTTACAGCTGTAACAGGAATCTCCTTAATGTCAAACCATGAAGGCATTACAGAACCATCTACAAGAATAAAAAATAATCAACATAATATAAGCATCATCTTTTAAAGTCTGAAAGCATGTGGCCTTTTCACAGCATTTGTATCCCTAAGTGAAAACCTGATTGCAAGCCTATGATGTTGCCTACAAATGCCATCTCAGGTGATGTTAATATGTCATTTATAATTTGATTGGAAATACAAATAACAATACCAAGCAGAAAATTAAAGCCTAGACATCGGTGGAATCATTTATTCTGATAATGTTGTCAAGAAAAAGAGCATGCAACCCTATTTTTATTTCAAACGATATTTTCAATTTCTTTTGTTTATAATTAATTGTTTTTCCCTTGACAGTGAAAATGATTTGTCTTACTACACTGAGTGCGTTATGTTGCATATCACCTATAACAACATCACAGAAGTAATTCATGCATATGCAATTGACATAACAATTCACAATGATGATTCAAAAAAAGTTTATGTTATTTAAACCATTTCAATAAATCTTGATATCAAGTCATTAAAGAGAGAAAAATGGAGATAATTTTTGTATTGATCAAATGAGAAAAATAATTACAATAATAGATACAACGAATCTTATACACTCAATTAGAACAACTAATTCCTAATCAAAGTAACTAACTCGTAGCTATAGCTTAACTAGAATAACTAACTTATAACTAATTTTACATCTCTAATAGTTATCAAATCACAAGAATTAATAACTTTTCAATACCATAATGAATTAACAAAAAATATGTAGAGTATACATACGGTTGCAAGTGACTGAGGCGTAGGGGGCGGAAGGGAAGGACCATTTGGTGTCTCTGAATTGGGGAGAAGTGAATAACGTCTTGATTGGTTCATTTGCAGGACCAGAGTCACCAAGACCGTGAAGCCACAGAATAAAGCTTCGAACCATTGGTTCTGTTACTGTATCTCCAGAAGAACGAAACGTGTTTTTGGGGAACGCGAGTAGAAACGCAAACGCGCTACTTAATGTGATAGTCAACAATATAATTGACTTAATGACTTTTGTAGCGTCTCGAGCCGTTGTAAATGACCAAACGCGTCACTGAAATTAAAGGAAAGGGAAATTGCTTAATTGATTATGAATTACTTCTCATGAGGAAAAAGATAGATTCAAACCTAAATGTAAAGAGAATAAGGAGTGGCCGGAAAAACGTACGGCGGGAGACCTGACGGAATGAAAAATTAATATGCTGATCGGGTAGCTATTGTGGCCGGAAGGGCACACGGTGAAGTCTAGGTTTTTAGAAGAAAAATGGTGAGCTTTTAATTTTACTTTTAATTTAGAAAATTAAGTGTTACAAATTTTAATTAAAAAAAAATAGGGAAAAAGTTTGAATATTTTTTTACAGCAAAAATTTAAAGCAGAGAATATTTATTGGTTTTTCGAGATTTATATTTGTTTCATTTTAATTAATTATATTTTTATATTGTTTATTTATATATTTTTAATTCAACTCATTTTTTAAATATATATTTAAGATTTTTTATTATAAACACTCTAATTTGATTTGTATAATGATATTTTTTTCTTATAAAAGATAGTAAATTTTATTATAATTAATTTATATAATTTAACTCGAAATAAGCCATCTAATTTAATAATATGATGGAAGTATAACTTAAAAGTATAAAAAAAATTAACTTATTTATTAATTTGTTTTAAATATTGAAGTCTATATACTATATAATAATAAATATTAATATGTTAAAAATGTAAAATGATTTTAAATTATAATTCTATTATATTTATGTAATAGATATTTCTTTTAAAAATTTTAATATGTATTTTTCATCTATCAAATAATTCAATTATTATTATAAACCACATTTCTTTATATAGATAAAAAAAAAATATCTTTACTATTTTGAATAATCGTTGT
>JBBPBR010000007.1:831073-850322 GCA_037974775.1 Cicer pinnatifidum | reverse complement strand
CATGTTGAATTGCTTGTCCTCTCTGTCGGAAATGCAAGGGACCATCATCTAAGGAAAATGCAAAGGACAACAAAAATTGTCTAGCATTTTTCCCTTGTACAAATGGGGTATTGGGGCATTGTAGGGAAATAGGTTATTATTTAAAAGTGACAGATTGGTAATCTACTCCTACTTAAAGAATGGAAGTGGCGATGAAAATTCAGCTCTAAAATGGGATGTGACTCAAGATTTCCCAAGGTGAAGCCCATGGATTACCTTTCTTGCACAAAGAGTATGATATGTATATTGTGTATACTAAATCTAGGAACATGCTTTTGGATGATAAATTCGAACTTTTATTTGGCCGATTTTGGTTGGTCAAGTCCAAAGTACTTGTGTTGCAACAGATTTAGTAAGGAACATTAGGATATAATATTCCTCTAGACTAGGCACTAAAAGCAACTTTCAAGGGTGACATTTACAGGTTAGTTGATGTAAAACTTTTACAGTAAAAGAAAGGAAGAGACATAGAGAAAAATAAGGTGTACTGTGTAAGGAGACACGAATTGTTTGGTCTTTTTTAATTAAAATACCAAACACCGATTTCTTTTTAATTTTGTAAATATCTATAGTTGTTTATTAGGTGTTGTATCCTCTGCAGCAGAAAAAATAAGGGCCAAAGTGGAGAAAAGATTGAGTAGAAATGAATGCATTTTCTACAATGAGCAATTTTGATTTGTCATATTCCACAGTCTGATTTAGCCTAAGCTTAGATATGCGTTGGCACATCTAGGATGCGCATGTATCGTAAACGTGAAATTTCAAACACGGTGCTTGGTTGCATCGGCAAGTTGGAGACAGACAACATTTCAGCTCCTGTGCCAACCAACCAGATGGCTGTGCTACACAACTGCTCTGAATGTTTAAAGTCCCTATGAATTCATCGCCACTTATCATTTGCATTTGCAGAGATTTACATTAGGTATACCAACAACCAAATATCTATTTTACAGTCATTTTCATTCAGTTTTAAAAAAAATGCTTCCAGTCATCTCTTACTCAAAAGACAAAATTACCCCATAAAAGCTTCTATGCCTTGTGCTAAGGGGTTCAACATAATCACCCGGAAAAAAAGAAAAAACTTATATCTACATGCTTCATCAATATGACTATAGTTACATCCCAAAACCATCTGCATTAAATGCAGTTGTCAAATGGCCAACCTTAAAAGCAATTTTACTCCCAAAATCATCCCTGCAATTGTATGATTTCAGGGGAAGTCTAGCATCAAATCCAATATTGGATTTTCTAACTGCAACCTCGTTAGTTGTTCTTCTATAATGGCTAAACCACTTAGCTTGCATGTAGCCATTTCTTCTCCATGGAGGTACATGCAAATCCATGGTTTTCATAGAGTCCTTAATAGCACTGCACATCAACCTCACAACCCTTTTGAGCTCTTCAACTTTCCCAACAAATACTAAAGGGAAAACATCAAGTAAAGAGGTGTATTGATTTGTGGGACGAGCTATTTCGAATTCTGACATAAGGGATGTTTCAACAATGTATCTATTTCCACCATAATTCACATCGATGTACTCATAGTCACCCCCAGGAATTCTTTTATTTTTTTCCCACCTTGATTTGCAAAGCCCTGTGAACAAAAAGTACCCAGAAAAAAACATCAATACAACTTTCACAACTTTAATTGAAAAACAAATCTAAATATTTACTAAAAACTATATGAAAATCATTTGTGAAAGTGATTTTAAAAATGGATTCGTTTGTTTTATAGGTTAAACATAACTGATTTTCACTTATGATTTTTATAAACAGCTATTCATTAGTTATTTTAGTAATTTTTACATTTAATAATTTAGAGATTTTATATAATAAAAATTATATTTTATTCTTATAAGAAATTATTCAAAATAACTTTCATTATAAATAATTCTTAAAATTTTACTATACAAAAAAATTACAGTAAAATTATGAAATACTTAAAATAAATTTTATGAGAAGCTGTTCGAGCCAATTTTTCATTTTAAACTTTATTTTTAAATTCTCTTTTAAAAAAGTTTTTGAAGAAGATGAAATACTTAAAAATTCATTTTAACAAAAGTATAAACAAAGAGGGCTATTTAAAAAAAAATATTGATCTTCAATATGATAAACTAACATAGTAATTAATAACTTCCACTTTTTAAACTTTTTTTTTTCATAAAAATTATTTCTAAATTATCAAATGTAATTTCCTTTTATAATTTGTAAAAGATACTCCTTATTAAATACTAACCAGCATCAAAACCTCTCTCCCGCAAGCGTGAGACTAAGAGGCGTTTGAATCCAGGTTCAGATTTGTCTCCAGCAACAACTCCAAATGCAAGTTGAACCTCCCTTCTGATATTTTCTTTTGCATCATCAAAACCATAATTATCAGAAAAAATCTCTTCCAGTATCCCTCTCTTCTCAGAATAATCAAATTCACGATCTTCGTTATCATTATCATCATGAACAACAACCACTGCATCATCTTCTTCTCTCTCCATAAACGATTTCACGAGATCTGATAAATCAGTTAAGCTCTCAGCCGAGTGCTCGCTTCCACTGCTTTCACACAGTCTCACACGCGCCACCTCATCACTATCAAACGCCGCCGCTAGTACCCTCTCAAACCTCACCGGAATCCTTCCTATTTCCAACATTATGATTCTTTTTTTTTTTGTTTCAATTTCCTTCACTCTTTCTCAATGGCATGCAAATGATATAATGTAATAAATAAAGGATTAGTGGGTGGGGTTATGTCGTTAAAATGGTGTTTGCATAAAATTAAATTATTATTATAGGAAAGGAAGGATGAAAGAAAATGACAAGGAAATGGAGTAAGAATGATACGAGGGAAGCGGCGTCGTATTTATACATAAAATCTCAGATTCAACGGTGGGGATTCGTTCAGTTTATTGTAGCATGAATGTGGTCTATATTTCAACATTTTAAGTTGAATAAAACTTCCAAAACCGTCCAGGTTCAATTTCTGATTACGTGTACCAAAAAGCGGGCGTGGTTAACTTAAACTGTTGAATTGAATGTAAACATAGTACTTTCATTCTTATCCTAATCTCATCATCCCCTCTAAAATAGTGCTCTTTCTTGCGTTAAATATAAATAATTTTATTTAGATAAAAATTGATGTATTATAATTTAAATTTTGTTTTAAAAATATTTATTTTTGTAAATATAATATATTAAATACTCGATTTTAATTATAGTTTTGAATTCTCTATATTATCTATTCACATAATTGATTCACCTGATTTAAAAGTTAATAGTTTTGATTTTTCTATTAGATTTTTTAATTAAAAAATGATAATTTGACATATTTTTAACGACGTGATACACAATTCAATAATATAAAATTATTTATATGCATTAATTATTTATGTTATTAATTAAATTAAAAATATAAAAAAAATTCGATGTTGAAATATAAATTTTTACGATATTTTATTTAAATTTTATATGTGTTAATAGTTCTAAGTCGTATCATATATTATATTATTTAAATTATTTTATATTATCATTTTTTAGTTAAAAAATAAGATAAAGAAATTAAAATTATCGACTTTTAAAATAAAATAATAAATTTTATCAATCAGTTAAGATAAATAGACTAAAACTACAATTAAATTTAAATGTTTTTTTTAATTTATTTTTTAAATATATATATTTTTTATATTAGAGTACCTCTTAAAAAAAACAGAATAAATATATAATTATGTAACAATTTTTCTCATCTATTTTTTTAATAAAGTTCCACCATTAAATTAATGCGTAAGATTATGCATACTAACTAAAAAAAAGGATGAATTAGATGCACGTGATCGGGTGTCGATTATTGTTAGTAATATTAAAAGCACAAAATGAGGATGATCCATCATCCCATCATTTAAAGACACTCATCTAAGGCGAAACTTCTGTGTGATGGGGTGCCACGGCCTTCCAAAGAAAATTCAAAAGTAAATAAATATATATAGATAAAATGACTTAAAATACTCTTGTTAAAATTAAAAACAATATTGCTTCCCACACCCCTCATATTTCTTCCCACACCCCTAAATTTTTTTTTAAATCCAATATACCTAAAATGTCCTTCCCTCTTTATTCAATTAAAATACTATTGAAACATCTTCTTCAACCTTCATATTCACTAACTTCCATATTCAAACTTCTTTATTATTCTTATGTTTCATCATCCTCATCTTCATCATTTTGATGCATTTCATGTTCAATAAAGTTCAATCACTTTGAACATTTCATCATTTTCATCATCTTCATCATTCACGTGAATCTAAACAAGCAGATAAGTATTTTGAAGCTGAATTTTTTTTCCAGATCTGAGTTTCGTACGTGAACTCATTTCACGTACCTTCACGTGAACTGAATTCACGTAGCTAATAAGACGATGAATTTTTATACGTGAACTAGGATTGCGTATGGTTATGGAGTTTGTGTGATTTTATAAAATACGTGAAATGAGATTACGTATGCATACGTGAACTCAATTCACGTAGCACACAAGTGAATTGAATTCACGTTACGCATTGTAAGCCATTTTAAACATGCCATTTTTTGAATTTTATTTAGGGTTTAGGGATAGTTATATTATATTAATGTAATTTATTGGATGCAGTTAAATGGATGAAGGGGGTTATATTATATTAATGTAATTTATTGGATGCAGTTAAATGTAATTTATTAATATAATTTATTGAATGCAGTTAAACGTATGTGAACTCCATGACCATTCTAGGTGAACTCAGTTCACGTACGTGAACTCCAATCCCATAAATCCTTCCTACGTGAACTCCAATCCCATAAATCCTTCCTACGTGAACTCGTGAACTCAGTTCACGCCCACATACGTGAATTGAGTTCACGGTTCACGCCCACAGTGAATTGAGTTCACGTATTGCATCTCAGTTCACGTACATCATCAACTTCATTAAACCCAGAAAACTCTAAACCCAGAAAATCCATAAACCCATTAAACCCATTAAACCCAGAAAACAATCATCAACCAGAATGTGTTGAAGAAGCTTAAAAATGAAAATGGTGAACCAAAAATGAAAATGATGAAGGTTAACCCAAAAACGAAAATGGTGTTGCTCAAAAACCAAAAATGAAAATGATGAACCCATAATTTCTTGAAGAAGCTTAACCCAAAAAACCAAAAACAACAATGGCTTACTCAAGATGATGTTGAATGTGTTGAAGGTTGAAGAAGGTTAGTGAAGGTTGAAGGTTAGGTTTAGTGAAGATGAAGGTTAGGTTGAAGGTTGAAGAAAGTTGGAAAGTGTTTTAATTGAATAAAGAGTGAAGGACATTTTGGGTTTAAAAAAACATTTAGGGATGTGGGAAGTAATATGAGGGGTGTGGGAAGCAATATTGAATTAAAAAATAACAAACACACTCAGATCTCTAAAATAAAAAAATCTCCCTCACTCTTCTTGCGAACTCATCATCTCTTCTCTCTTTCTCCCTTTCCAGAATGCCGCCTCACTCCCCTACTGGCCAGCGGCCACGCCGTCGTCAGTCCAGTCGTCGTCGGCTCCACCTCCAGCTCCTTCGTAAGCTTCGCGCGACGCTGCCGTTCCCGTTTTCCTTCCGCCCGTTCTCTCGTCTCTACTCCTTATTTCTCACTTCGTCTTCGTCAATAGTGAGTCGCTCATTGACTCACTGAGTTTGATTTGATTGGATTGCATCTCTCAGTCTCATGATTTCAATACTCTCTTTTGAGTTTGATAACTTGTTTCAATTGACAATAAATTGACTTTTGCTTCTGTTGAATTTGAGTTGAGTGAGTTAAAATTTAGTTGTGACTTGTGACTCTGTCCATGACATGCCTAGCTTTGTGCGGGGAGAGGAGAATGGCAGTGATGTGATGATGATTAAGTTACAATTACAGCACTGTTGTCCTGCAATGGGTTTGCCGTTCCCAACAGTAAACAAACTACCACCATATACAATACAACTACAGTTACAGTCAACTCAACTTCTCTTTCTCAATTCTCTTCATAATAACTTACTCACTCTTGTTGACTCTGTTCCATAGTCAGGTCATAAAGTATGTTTAAACAAAGATGTATTATCTGTTCAAAAATCAAATTCGAGGCTCACCTTCTGCTCTGCACTTGCCTCCCAAGTAACTGCTTCCATTCAATTCGACTCATTCCAATATCTTATACATACAGTAAGGTTGAAGTGCTTGTTTGTTTGAGCTGGAGTCTGAGTCTGAGTCTGTTGTGTAAGAGAGAAGCGTCTCTGTTGTCCTGCTCGCCAGAGGGAGTGGCAAAAGGATGGGAGTCTGTTCTTTTTCTCTCTTTTATTATTTTCCTTTCAAATACACTTAAATCAATTTCTTATTTATTTTCGTCGTGTTTGTTTGTTTGTTTATGTAAATAGGCTAACATGCCTAAGAAATATTTTCCTCTCTTGGGTCAACCCATTGCATTATATAGGTTGGTAATTATTTCCTTTTCTCATAGTAATTGCGGCTCTATCTGTTAGAATCTTGGTAGAAAGTAAACCATCAAATACAGAAAATATTTAAATTGAAATTTAATTTTATATATATATATATATATATATATATATATATATATATATATATATATATATATATATATATAGAATGAGAAAAAGATACAAAATGAATACATTATATGAACTATCTAACTCTTACGTTTAACTCTAACTAACATTTATATTGAATACTATCCTTTTCCAACTTCCACAAAAGAAGCATATGCCATCACTCATTTCTAACTCTAATTAACATTTATTTGGTTCATATCTTCACTCACTTTATGTGCTTTACATGTGTTTCATTTCTTTCCAATATGATTAGAGGAGGATATGTCAATCCTTTGCAGTTTCTACATTTTTACTCAAATGCTTGAAGTCAAAGAAATCGTTGTTGTTTGTGATCCTTCCTACAAGGATATTTTTGAAGGTTTCTACTTTCTTCACCTTTGCTTTCTTCCGTAAATCATGTCTTGCCTTCTCGGCTGTTGATATTATTTTTTCCTCCACAGATGTAAAAGGAAATAGCCAAGTACAACTCAAATTTGCACTACCTGGAAAAGAAAGACAGGATTCTGTTTACAATGGCCTTCAGGAACGTGCAGTTTGTTTTTTCTTTAATCTTGTGAACATGAAATATTTCCTTTCTTTTGCTCAATTTTATACTAGTTGAGGAAAGTGTTAATTTTCTTACCTCTTCCTTCCTAAACAATGATGATTAGCTGGATGTGACCAAATTCAACCTTGCCATTTGGTTAAGGCACCGAAACAATTCTCTTGGAGATGTTTTAGATTACTGTTAACATAAAAATAACTCAGTCAGATTGCTAGGTGAATCAATCAGTGATGGGATGTAACTAAAATCCTAATTGATTCATATATCTAAATAATATCAGTAACTCAGCATTCTGGCATTATGGCCAGTCGCATTTTCAATAAATTTCAATTTTGTATATACTCGTAATAAAACCAACTGTTCGAAGTCTTGAAATCCATGTTACAGAGTAATTAACTGTTGTCGGTATGACAACATCTGGTTTCTTTATTTGATCGAGTTTGCAAAAATTAAAATTGGGAAGTTTCTGCAAGCTTTTTTTTAGTTTGTTTTAATTTCAACTTGTTTATCCCTTTAAAAACCATGGCTCCTTATATTATTATAAATTGCCTTTTTTTTACAGGTTGTTGATTCTAACTCTGAACTTGTTTGCGTTCATGATTCTGCAAGACCTTTGGTGTTACGTGAATCCACATGGTAACATGTTGTGTGAGAGTACAATTTTAATGGACTCAAATGCACGTTTGTCATTTTAGGTTCGGGCTTTTTGTTAAAATTATAAAATCTAATCATCTACTATTTAGTTAACCTGCCTACTTAGGTTTCTTATCTATATTCTGTTTTAAGGTCCTATGGATTGTTGAACGGAGCTGCTGTTCTTGGTGTTCCCTTTAAAGGCCACAATCAAAGAGGTATTCTTAGTTGTTTGCTCGTGCTTTTCTTACTATTGTTGTAAGTGGTTGATGAATTTTCTTTATCTATAAACATAAACAAAAGAGGAGAGAACTCCTTACCATCTTCAAGAAATAGGTGATGAATCCAGTGAAAATAAAATCCTTCAAAAACTTCCTTTGATAATCCTAAAATCTGATAGTCTCCTTGGCCTTGAGGTGTGCTGTGCACTCTCCCTCTAAAAAAAATGCAGAAAAGTGATATTTATAGCACTAAATGACATTTTGGATTTTTTTGGGTGCCTAGTGTTAGATACGCGGTTTGGGTCTAAGCCCAACAAATGTGCTGATGTGGCTAGTTTGTTAGAGAGAAACAACAGTTATATGAAGGAGAGCATAGCAAGAGTGATGCAAACCTAAATTACAAAAGCAATTTAGGGCAGAAAAACAGGATCTTAAAGTATATGATTTCTGAAAATTAATGGAAAATACAATAGGATGAAGTTCCTACTGTCCACAGTGATAAGCTCCTACACTGGCATGATGCCTACTGTCCATAACAAACTCCAACTGTCCAAGATACCCCTCAATCTCCCTCGCGACGAAATATAACAAGATTCATCACACAGATAATCCACTCCTCTCTCTCTCTGGCACATCAGCATTCTTTCTCTTACCCCAAAGTGTGTAGTGTAGGCATTGAAAATTTAGTACCTAGACACTGAAGTGGGAGAAGCGGGTTCATCTTTTTTACAATAGCCATCCAAAAGTCTGGCTTTGATCTTTAGCCAATTCTTTGCAAATTTTCTTGCCACAACGATAAGAGACAGTAAGGAATCATATCGGTGCACTTCAATGACGAAACAAATCAAACTAAAAGAAACCCAAAATACTAAAGAACACTAAATTATTCTAAACTAATCTAAACATATTACTTTCTTTGGAAATTAACACTCAAGCAACTGATTTTAGGGAAAGTCGTCATTTTCTTGAAGTTAAACCATGTGTTTTTGCACCACTAACACCCTTCTAAAATAATTTTGATGCAAGTTTTTAATCTTAGTTGTATTTTTGTTTGTTCATACTTGATTAAGTATTAATACCTGTGAACATAGTTGTGCATACAAGAATGTCTTTTAATCAAGAATGAAATTTTCATTTTGTGTTTGGATGTATATATGCATGTAATTTAATCCTTTTCCCTTTATGGACTTGTATATAATGATATTCGGTAACTAATCTTGCTGCAGGCAAACATTGAATCATTTGTGGTTAGAACACTGGACAGAAAAACGCTATGGGAGATGCAGACCCCACAGGTCAAGCTGCAATACATGACAATGCTTACAGTGCTTATCCATTTTTGCAGGTTATCAAACCCAAGTTGCTGAGGGAAGGCTTTGAGCTTGTAAACAGGTAGTTTCTTGTTCTTATGCCTAATTTAATTGCAAAGTGTTAAATATTATAACTCTTTATATTCAACACAAAGTATCCTATTCTACCGTTATTTATAAATTTTAAGAATTAAAAACACACTGTCACCCCTCTATTAACAAAGAGCTATACAGACACATAGTGGACAGCCGGGTGAGTCACCCTCACCCATGATAAAATCAGAATATGCGATAACAAGTTTAGAGATTTTGGTTTTGTTATCCGCAACAATGTTGAGAAGATATGTTGCCTTTCAGAAACTAACAGGTATTTTATAGGCAGCCTTCTTCACAGATAAGGTCTCGAAGTTACCGAAGATGTGTCCATTGTGGAGCACCTAAAACATCCTGTTTATATCACTGAAGGATCTTATACCAACATCAAGGTACTCAACAATATTCTCTCTTGGATACTTGATGGTTAGCCATTTATTTATTCTATATAACTACACAAAGCTTTAAATCTGTAACTTGTATCATTAGGTAGTGGATGATGCGCTAGTACTGCCACCATATAGCTGGAACCCACTTGATCTGACCAAGCACGTCAGAAAAAGCATCTGGGCTTAGAATTGATAAATACTGACTGAATTAGTGCTCAACTAAGTTATTTATTCAAATTTCCCTCTTGATGCTTGAAAGTTTTGCACTTTTTAGCTTCAGCATAAGATATCTTGTGTTGGACCCATTAAGTAGAATTATGGCTCTGTTTAGTCTAATTAAAACCAGGTGAATTTTTGTCTTATATTTCAAATTTGATTTGTTTGTTGTTATCAATTTATTTTTGTTAATATATTAAGTATCCTAAATTATTTGTCGGAGTAAAAGTATCTTAAATCATGTATATTCAAAAATAATTTTTTCTACAAAAGTTAGCTTTGGTTTAAAAAATAAATTCACTACTATAACAATGATTTTGAATTTAATTTTGTACATGTTTTGACTTAATGTGTCACTAGCACTGAAGTTTTTTTAGAACACCGGCACTGAAGCATGTAGTGCCCCTTGATACAAAATATATAAACTCTTTGGGATGTTTTGCAGGTGACTACACCTGATGATTTATTACTGGTCGAGAGAATATTGAATATAAATTATGGGGAAGGTTCTTAATAAAGTTTTGCCAATCTCACAGTTGAAGGGGAATCATTGTTAAACATTTTTTCTTCAATAGATTATTACATTTTGTCCTGGAACATGGTGTTCGGCAGCTCAGGAACTGGATACAAGACGTTGAAAATCACTTTTTTTAAAAGAGTCAACTAAAATGCACTTTTAGTCCCCTTTTTGTTCAAAATTAACTTTCCGTCCTCTTGTTTCTAAAATTGGGTTTATGGTCCCCTAGTTTATAATTTTTGGGATTTGGTTTGCCCTCTTCCATTTTTCATGGATAAAATAGAATTGTATTCGATGTTTTTCTCATTTTGTTTATAATTTTTTGCTTACATTGTTAATATCAAATACATTCTTTGAAACTTTGTAGAAAAAAAAATAAAAAAATTGATAATAATTAATGATATAAATTCAATTTTATCTAATTTAAATTTAAATGTATCACATCATTGTTTCGTCTTAACTCTTAATTGAGTATTCAACATCATAAAAAATAAAGGAGGACAAAAAAGAATGCACAAAACAGATAACTAAAAATCCAATTTTAAAACTATTAAGTTAATCTATTTAATTAAATATAAATAAAACTATCATTACTAATATTATTTTAAATTGAATATTTTATGTTAAATAATTAATTTACTAATGTATTCTATATATATTTAAATTAGTTTATCGTAATTTTTTATATATTTAAATATATTATTATAGTATAGAGTATAAATTATCTAAAATATAGTGTTAGATCTCATAATAACTATAATTTTATTATTCTATTAATTTGTTAATTTATCTAAGATAATTTAAATCACTTATTAGAAAATGTGAATGAAAAAAGTTATAATTAAACTAACATTTATATGTAAAAATAATTTAGTATATTTTTAGTTTTTCACCCCTAATTTTGATGAACAAATAGGTCCATGTCATGTTTTTACAGAAAAAACTATATAATATTGAAGTAATTGATTTTAGAGTATTTTTGATATATAGCAGGTAAAGCGAGTTACCTTCTTCGAAAAAAGTGTAAAGTCAATTGCCTTCAATAGCATAATCGAATCGATAGGGTTTCTTTCTCTCACAAAGGGTTGTTTCATTCTTTGTGGGTTGTGGCTCATGGAATTTTGAGATTTCACACATCGATTATTATTTTAATATATTTTATTATATTAAAATAATAATTAATATTCTGCTTCAGGCCATTGTTTCTTCTCTGCTCTGTACTGGTTGCTTTACCTCCCAACCCATCAAGTTTGAGGTATCATTTACTGTTACTTATTCTTCTTCTTCTTCTTCTTCTTCTTCTTCTTCTTCTTCTTCTTCTTATTTTCCAATTTATTCGATTCGCTTCTTCTTTTACGAAACCTAGCACTTCCCCTTTTTCAATTACTTTGATCGCCGCCGATTACCGGAAAACGGCATTATTATTTAATCAATGTACTTCAGAGCTTTCTTCTCATTTTTGGAAATTACTAATTAATTCAAACATTGTGGGTCCATTTTAATTTCATCATTTTCATATTTCCTTTGTTTTGTTCCACTTTTGGAATTAACTTATGATGATCTAGTTTAATCGTAGTCACGTGTGCATGTTTTATTACAAGAGATAGTGCTCCAAATGAAGCAGAAAGACTCTTGTAGGTTTATTATACTGGTATTCTGAAATACTACATTGTTATAGCATCCATGTTTACTCTTTGAACTAATTTTACTTGTTGTGTTGACTTAATGTCTATAAAATAGGGATACTAACACCAGACACGGCATTGGCACGTTGACACCAGTAATACTACGAGAAAATGAATTAATTGAATGTTATCGATGGATGTGTCGGTGTTGTGTTGGCGTTGGTACACCGGGACACACCTTCAATCAGAGCTGTCATAGCTTAATGCATTTATCATGCTCTCCTTGTGATGAAACCTGTGATCTAATATTGTGCTACTGTTTATGTTAATTGGTTCAAATCTCTAATTTATAAATAAATTAGTGTCACTGATTGGATTTTGGCTTGGCTTGCAGGCTCTTTTTGTGCCCTTTTGAATTCTGCAGCCCTGAAATATATATATAAAAAGTTCATTAGGCTGTAGAGGAGAATGGCAGAGACCATTTCTAGCTTCTGGGGTCCAGTTACGTCCACCAAAGAGTGTTGTGAACAAAATTATGCACATTCTTCTTATATTGCAGAGCTTTATAACACTATATCCAACATTCCGACGATTGTTTTGGCTCTGATTGGTCTTATAAATGCTCTAAGACAGCGGTTTGAGAAAAGATTCAGTGTTCTTCATTTATCAAACATGACACTTGCCATTGGGAGCATGTTGTACCACGCCACACTGCAACGTGTGTAAGTATTGGTCTCCATCTTTTTCTGTGGAAATTTATGGTTGCTTGTGTGATTGATTATTTCCAGTTTGTTTGCATGATAGAAAACGAGGTTTGCTTTAATAAAAAGTTTGGTACATAACTGAAGAATTCAGATTTAAGGTGTTTGCAAGGGAAATATCACTGTACTCTTGCCACATGTTGTCATGAGGAAATATTGAACCAGAAATATGAAATGATTTTTTTTAATCACCATTAACAATTTAATTTGGTCATACACACGGTGATGCTGTGGCCTATGTATGAGCTATTGGTAGAGCATGGTGGCTAATAAAGAAGTACCGGCACATGCGAGGAGCATACTAAAACACTGCTGAAGTTATTTTAGTTCAAGGGGAGGAGAGGGATCTTAAATGGTTTATAAGTTATTTTGGTCCCCTTCTCTCCCCTCCAAATCCTCCCAAAATGGAGGAAGAGCAAAAATAGGTCTAGCAGGGATTTTGCTCTCCTCCCTTCTTAAAAATTGAATCAAACACACATTTTTTAGAAATATGGTGGATATGGAGTTCGTTCATTTTGCATAGATTATTCAAGTGTGTTGGTCATTGCAAACTCTAAGGAGCACGAGTCATCTGTGAGATTATAAAATGCTATAACTTATCTGTATTAGTATAAAAGTTCAAAGAACAAATCGTAATGTAAAATGCAGTTCAGAGTTTCCAAGTGTTTGCGAAGTGTCCATGGCTTCTTGTTTTTTGTGACCATCCATTTTAACATGTAGAGAGATAGAAGAGAAAGTGGGGTACTGAGACATGAAAATGGAACTAATTAATCAAAATATGTCCACTCATGCTGTTGAGTCTAGTCATTATAACAGAAGCCACTAATGCATTAAAATTAGCTGGCTAATTTTATAATTTTATCGCTAATTTTCCGTCATATTTGCGTGTTCCCTTATGTGGATGATTTTTTTCCCTTTTTTTAATCTTTGCCGCTTGGACAAATATAAACTTTCTAATGTGGTTTTGCACTTCAGCATTGAATATGAAGTTGTGGCTACCCACAACCTATAATTATTTGAGTTTTGAACCATTTTGGTACCAGTGAGCTAGTTGCCATTGCTGAGATTGTAAGCTTGCTTTATATGCTTAGAGTGCTCAATTATGGGACAATAGGATGAATATATAGTTTCTTAATTAATTTCAGATACAAAAAGGGTTAGAAGTTTATATGACAGGGACTTAGGTATTATGGGGGGTCCTAGTCCCATATCGTGTAGTACGAGATGTTTGGTGGAGTATCTAAGTGGCTTGGTTTCCCCCCCTTGATAGTTCCCGAAGTGCTTTGATACTTATCAATTGGTATCATAGCTGGTTATTGGTGGCTCTTTCAGAAAAGGATATCTACGATGGGCTAACCATAAAGACCTAGTAAAGCGTCATAAAGTATAGCCGTCAGCTCTTGTTGGTGGTGCTACACTATGATAGGGACTTGGCTATTATGGGTGTCCAAGTCCTACATCAAGTAGAGTATGCTCAGTGGAGTATTTATGTTGCTTGGTTCTTCCCTTAATAGCTAGCTTTTAAGGGAGGGTTCTAGAAGTACTTGGATACTTATCATTATAACAGGATCCTAACCAAGTTTTTGAGCCCATTATAGCAGGACCTTGATCAAGTTCTTGAGCTCCCGCTTAGTAATAAATTGAATGAGTGTACTTGTACTTTATTTTATGGTGCGATGAGTACGTATTGTATTTGTGTGGCTGAAATTACTTTTCCTGAAATTATTCTTCACGGGCAGCTTAGTCTTTGAATTTATTCATGTATTCAAGGTGGTTCTTAAATTTACAAAACCATATCATGTAAGTCATTATTTGGGACTAAAGAGAGAAACAAATTAGAAGGATTAAAATGATATGATTTTATAAATTAGGTGCTAACTAATGCACTTGAATAAATTATGTAACCAGATGGATAACAATTAAGGGGCTACTAGTGTGTTTGGTCTTGTGTTTGAAATACCAACCATAGTTTGGGCAAAACCTTTAAGAGACTACCAGTGTGTTTGGTTTGGGTTCGGCTTAGGCTTTTTGAACAGAAAACAAAACACACTGCTTTGCCTATATATTCACCAAGAAGAATTATACTGTTGCTTTTAAATGCGCGTGCGTTCCTTAAAAACTTAATCTTAGGCTACATTTTTCTTATGTGAATAAGTACTACTGTAGTGCTAGGTTTGTGTCCCTAATAAGGTTGGATAGGTTCACTTATTTAGTTTGTTCATTGATTATTTAATACCTGTTATCTTTGGACTACTATTCGTTGTTCAGATGTTGGTTTTAATTTATAGGCAACAGCAAGGGGATGAAACTCCAATGGTATGGGAGGTGCTTCTGTACATGTACATCCTCCACTCTCCAGACTGGCATTATCGCAGTACAATGCCCATCTTCCTATTTGTGTATGGTGCTGGATTTGCAATTGCCCATTCAGTGTTCCGTTTTGGTATTGGCTTCAAAGTGCATTATATTGTTCTATGTCTGCTCTGCACTCCAAGAATGTACAAGTATTACATTTACACTCAAGATGTTTTAGCCAAGCGGCTAGCTAAGTTATTTCTAGGTACTCTTTTATTAGGCAGTTTGTTTGGGTTTTGCGATCGAGTTTTCTGCGAGGAGATATCCCGTTGGCCTATTAACCCTCAAGGTCATGCTTTGTGGCATGTCTTCATGGGTTTCAATTCCTACTTTGCAAACACGTTCTTGATGTTTTGCCGTGCACAACAGCGTGGGTGGTCTCCAAAAGTTGTTTATTTAATGGGTGTTTTACCTTATGTGAAGATTGAGAAACCAAAAAGCCAGTGAACAATTTGGGAAAAGAAGGAAGCTTCTTTGTCGTGATACATTCTAGATAGACAAGTTGTTGACAATTATTTAATGGGTGTCTTTCTTTACTTTACTTCTTTTTCACTTTGTGGTTTTTGATTGGCTTAAAAATGATGATGAATATTTGCATATTCTGTTGTAGAAGTAGGCCATGTACATATTTATGCCGTCGGACCTCAGCTCAAAATGGCAACCGTGAACATAATTTTGCTTACTGGTTTTTGTTATAATGCCTGTTTAAACCGTAGCAGGTTCAATTTTTAGTATATTAATTCCTTGTAATTTAAAAGCATATGGTTTAGCTCTTGTCGTTATAAACACGTTACTCATCTTGACAAACCAACCCATTGCATGTGCTATCCATGAACTCGCCTTCACTCCACTATGTAGTTTAGAATTCATAGTCAACCATTACAATTCGCTGAAATGAAACATCTATACACCACCGTGCACACTCATGGGATTTGCCTCACACACTATGGATTCAATCTTGTAACTTTCAACTTATGATAAAACATTCATTGGATCCTTTGTAAATTTTACCAATACGTAAAATACTTTAAAATCTTAAAAATTTGTGTTATGAATCAATAAAATTTTAAGAGTTAAGAGTTTGTTTACATCAGAAATTTTACGAGGGCATATCAGTTTTTAGGGTAATTTAAATTCTTCAATATAAAATACTTAATTTGGAGAATTTCCTAAATTAAGGTATTTTATGAAATATTTTATTAAAACTAAATTTATGAAATTTCAAATACCACATACAAACTAAAAATTTAAGATTCATTCTTTATCTTAAAACAATAGTATGAATTTTAAAATAGTCTCTATACTTTTTAAAAAATTTCAAATTGGAAATAGTCCCTATATATTTTATATTTGCATCTATAAATATAAAAATATTTTCTAATAGGTCTCTTTAATTTTAAAATTTTGCAGATTGGTAGCTACGAATTTTCAAATTGGTCCTTTAATTTGTTCAAAATTTAAAATTTGATCCAAATTTTTGAAAATTTTATTTTGCACAACTCTTCTTCTGATATTTACATTTTTACCTCAATTTTTAAAATTTATAAAAAGACTCAACTTTAAATAAACAAATACTCTATCCAAACAAAATTATTTATAAATGATGAAAATTTCATGGAAACATTTGAATTATTTAGAATTCTTAATTCTGTATAATTAATAATTAATATTTAATATTTTTTAATTAAGATAAATTTATAAATACAAATGCTACTTGAAATATATAAAGAAAACTACAAGCTCACAAAAAAATAATATAAACCAAAAACCTTTAGTAAATGAGACTATTTTAACTATACAAACCTATATACGCTATAAGCTAGTGTTTTAGACTTTTAGTCTTGCCAAACAAACACATGCTCTTTTAAAATCTTCTTTTTTTTCCCAAAATAATCTCTTAAAATTTCAATCCAATGCACCTATTATTGTACTAAACAATTTTTAAAGCAAAACACAAATAAAAACACCATCGACTATGTAAAAATAATAATAATAATACCATCCAACAGAATTGAATCAACCATGTCTTGTCAGTAACTGTGTTCTTTTGTGTTTTGCCAGTTGCCAACCATCATTATTACCACCAAATTTTTGTCAAAATCATATTCCATCAAACATATGGGATTAGACTAGAAACTATTCCTTCTTGTAATCCTAATGATAAATAATTGGAACTAACGTTCTGTCTGTCCTCACATTGCACTTCTAAGTACCAAAAATCCAAAACAGAATTTAAAACCATAAAAAAACAAAGCCAAAAACCAAGAAACAAGTACTTCGTCAATAAACCATACCCCAGCTTTGAACTAAATTTAGAAAATTATATCAGCTAAACGATATTTACCATGCTATGATTATGGTCGTGAAGATCCATTTTTTCTTTAGTCATCTCCGTCTCATAATCATAATTCCATTCCCATTATATATATAAATCCAACAAAATAATTATCCTAGCTCTTCCCTTTCATAACTTCTCTTACATTATACACATTAATTTGTTACATATATTTTATATAGATTAATTATATAATGGGTGCAAATCTCTGTACTCTATCAGGATCATCCTTGAAAGATTGTATTAAACCAAAAACAAATTATTTGAAAACAGAGAACAGAACAAAATCCACAAAGACCAATTTCAAGAGGAAAACAGAGAAGAATAAGAAATTGGGTGTACAAGAAGATTGGATATTAACTTCTCAAGAAATGAAACAGTCAAAGAAAAAGGTGCATCCTTGTTCAACAAAGTTCCGTGGTGGTGGATCTTTGATAAGTGAATTAGCTCAAGATAGTTTATGCTTAATAGAAAGAAAAACTAAGAACCGTGTTGAAGAAGTTATTGATGAAGAATTAACTTCAAATTGTTCATTGGTTACAACAAGTAACATATGTGGAACATCAATGAAGAAGAAGAGAGTGAGGTTTAATCTTCCTCACACTGTTGTATATTACCAACCAGATGACCCTTATTGCAAAGAAGAAGAAGAAGAAGAAGAAACATTGTTTTCCTCACATAACTGCAGAGAAGAATATTCATTTGACACAAAAGAGGAACCTTTTTTAAGATTAGCAGTGGATGTTCTACCTCATGTGATCTTTGTCTCTTCCAAAGTTTCAAATTAATTCATCATCAAGCTGTGTTGCTCATGCACTCACTATTATTGACTTTAATGTTTTATTTACTTTTCTATTGCCTAAACCAAACGAATTTAATGCTATATACTGTTTGTCGGTTATTGTAAAATGTTTTTATACCTCAATTATTAAAATATATTTTAATAAAAGTTGTTGTTTCTGAAGTTTTAAAAAAAATTTGAAAAATAACAATGTCACCGATTAAAATTATTGGGTTGAGTCGCGGACTAATCGCTCATTTCGAAGTACTGTTCAAATTATACAAACTATCAACCACGAATTTTAAAACCATTTACATTCCTTAGGTTATAATATTTGGCGGTGTTGTGTGCTCTTAGTTTCAACATAGTTTTTGAAAATAACTACATACATTCATAACTTTTATATATTTATTCGATACACATTTTTTTCTCTTCTTATTAGATTATAAACATACTATATTACTTATTTATTTAATTTATTTAAAATTTAAGAATGTATACATTTTATAAATAGATGCACATTAATATTTTTTTTAAACTAACTCGACCGACATTTTAGAATTTAGCATGCTGATCAAGGAATGTATGAATATCTTGTCTTCTTTTCAATTAATTGATAAGAATCCTTTGTGAGTAGAGAGAATGAATAATAAATTAAAGTTACATACCTAAAAAATAATATTAAAGTGGCTCATGACTTGATTATAATATATAACTACCTCTTGGTAAACTTTTCATCAATTTGATTTAGATTTAATGAGTATACATTCACGATATAAATAATTTTATACGGTCTATTAATATGAATTATTAACCTTTATTAACAAAATATTGTC
>JBBPBR010000007.1:811251-821585 GCA_037974775.1 Cicer pinnatifidum | reverse complement strand
CCTTTCACCTTTCTTTATTTTCTGTTATATAATATTTTTATGTCAAGATTAGTGAACTTTTCACTCAGTATATTGTAATCTTATATTATTTCGTGTAGATGTTTTAAATTTTTTGAACGGCTAATAAATAAATTGATAAAATCCTAGTACAAGGTGTTTTAGAAATTAAAAATACAAAAAAGGCTAACAAAAATATGAAGAAAACAAATATAAAGAAACTTTCCTTCAAACACAAGAAGATTATAACAAAACTGGCAGAAAAACCATTACAGCTTGACAATTGAGAGTAAACATTGAGATTTATTTAGTCCATGAATAATGAAAATATCAATTTGGTTGTTAAAATTTTCAAGTAGTTTCTAATAGACCAAAATGTTCTTAAACATTTATCCTATAAAAAAAAAATAATATGAGGCGCACCGAATGTGAGTATTTGTTGTAGTGAAAATTGAAACTCGAATTCACAGTTATCGCTAATAAATATATCAATAAATATTTATACTTATAAATGAATTCCGCTCGAGTTTATCCTTAGTTAAATAAAATTCACTTGTACTTAATTTTTGGAAAAATAAAATTGATTATTGAAATTTGAAAACATGGATAATTATTATTAATTAATTAACTAATTAAAGATAGTAATATGAGTAGTAGTTTTAATTAGCCAACAAGTGTTTCATCGAAAGAGAAAGACAGAGAGGCAAAGTCAATTTTATTATCTGCCAAATGAAAATCGTCACTTTGATTTGTTCATGAAAATCCTCTCGTCATTGTTAAGATTATACTGGTCTCAGACAGGATTAGAAATAAAATATAAACAACAGAAAAGCAATAACAAGTAAAAGAGTGAAGGAGATTTCAGCTCATGATGATTGATAACAATGTCTCAGTTGATTGATTCATTGAATTCTAAAGCCAATCCTTCCGAATATCAAAAGTGTAGCTGATATCCAAGTACGACTTTTTGTCATCGTCAACAAACTGAAAACCGATCCACAAACAAAATCTTAAGTCAACCAAATGTACTAAATAATCCAAACCAAAACTGTTGGAACACAACAAAAACAAGTTACTAGTGCTAACTTGGGAATTCAAATTATGAACCACAAAAAAATTGGTTAAATGCGTGTGCACATGAAATTTAACAACAGTGTTATTAGAACATATGTTTTCTTTGAAATGTATTAGAACATATACTTAACGGCAAGCTCTAACACATTAACTAGTTTCCACTTCATTTCCATAATGAGAAATTAATAAATTCTTGATATTATAACTATTTATAATTGGTCATACATATGTGTTTATGTGTTTATGATATAAACAAATTAACACATGTATAAACAAATTGATTTGATTATCAATTGATATTCTTCATTTTTTTCTCGAAAAAATAAACTATTTACTTTAGGATAGTGCAATTCTTTTAAAACACGTACTCATGTGGTTCTACTTTCGAATTTTTTTATTTTATTTTGTTAAGTAGCCTAATGACTAGACTCACAAATCTTTAAGTATGGTAAAGTGGGGATTCGCAAGCTTTAACCCCAATGAATCTCTTGTAGCTACTAGTTAAATTGTATTTACGGAACATACTTTCGTCATTTTTAAAAGGTTGGTTTTAAGATTATTTATACATGTTGAGAGAATTTATAAATAATTTATTTTATTTATAAAATTATTAATTTTTTCTTACTATATCGTTAAATATTTACCATCTTATTCAATATATTTCACTCTAAAATAAATAATTAAATGTGATTTTTTCGAAACTATAGCTTATGTTTGTTGAAAATTGAAAATGGCATATAAATGAAAAATGGGCACATACAAAAAAAAACTAAGAATCTAATAGTACTCCATTCAAAGTCAAATATAAGCAATATATATATATATATATATATTAGTTTGTAGTAAAAACTTGATTATAAATAAATTTTAACTAACTTTTCCATTATTCTAAAAATAATATTCACTTAATTTAAGATACGTGAAATGTGATAAACCGCTTATGGAAAATGTATTAATTTTTAATGTAAAATTAAAGAAAATAAAATGAAAGTATGAAATTAATTAACTAACAATCT
Source organism: Cicer pinnatifidum (assembly GCA_037974775.1). Taxonomy (NCBI): domain Eukaryota; kingdom Viridiplantae; phylum Streptophyta; class Magnoliopsida; order Fabales; family Fabaceae; genus Cicer; species Cicer pinnatifidum. Next base: position 819,498 of record JBBPBR010000007.1, on the reverse strand, counting down.
GACATTGTTAAATAAACTTTGAAATAGTGATGAAGTAGTACCTTAGTTTTAGCAGAGTATGCCCCTCTAGCAAATAATCCAGATGGTGTTATCTCTTCAGGCATCTCATGTGTGTAAGGTTCTGCTTGAGGACTGAATGTTCCAATCATTTCTTTAGTGCTGTCAACTGTAACAAAACTCAGCAATAAGATTATTATTATAATCATCCAAAAAATTACTAATAAATTAGTTTGGCATGATTTGAGTGACAAAAGAGAAGCAATGTACTTACCTTTGATACCAGTTTTCCAAACAGTGTTGGTATATTTAAGACCTGAAACGATGTTATGGTTGACTTGGAAAGTGAACGCTAGACTGTAACGAGAACCTTCTTTCAAAGTAAACCATAAACCATTAGGATTTCCTGTTTCTGGTACTGGAAGAATTATATCATCTCTACCTGCTGATTTTATTGCAAGGCTCAGGAACTTCACTTCTGGCTCCAGGGTTTCTTTAATATTCATTTCATAAACATATCAAAATATTAGTTAAAATTCTATTGCAAATATATTACCTCCAACACAAGCAAAATGTATCCCCACTCAAAATATTCAATGTTTTTATGGTAAAAGACTTGGGTCCCGACACGTGTCGATTTCAGACACTCATACACGTTGATTGCATTCATTAATTAGTTTATTCAAATTAATATCAGTGTTGACGTGTCAGTGTCGTGTTTGATGTTCATATTAGTATCTAGACTTCATATACTAAAACAAACCATTAGAGTTTGTTAAAATATTGAATTTGAAGAGAGTGTTGTTTATTTGTTTTGTATCATATATGACACATTCTTGAAAGATTATTCAAAATCTTCTTCGCCCATGGTCTAAATAAAGTTCATGATAGGAGTATTGATTTTGTAGCCATAAAAAGGAAAAACAGAAATTGAAATCGAATCATCAATGTCATTTTAAAGGGAAGCAATTGAAAGAGTAATTAATTACCTCCAACAGAATTAATGTCAACACTTCCAAGAAGCTGTTCCTTCCACCTCCTCAAACTCTCATCATCCTAAGGACTCAAGAAGAAAACAATTAACAAATGCATAAATGATAAACATATGAACAAAACATAGAATTTCAAGAAAAATGAACCTTATCCTTTTCTAGCTGTTCTTTCAAAGTGAATTGAGGACCCAAATCAATATTCCTATCGACGTGATCATCATCATCTTCTGTTTCAGCAATGGAACTTTCACTCATGCGTCTACTGAGTCTGGTCCCTCGTTCATCGCCACTTTCTTCATGATCACTGCATTTCTCATGATCAACATCCATGTTTTTGAAATTGGAGTTTGGAGACCACTCCAATAGTCAAAGACATCAAAGGTGGTAAAACCCAAATGGCAGAAAGAGAAAAAAGACGCACCACCACCACCACCACCTAGTTACTATAGCAACAAAGAGAGATTACAAGAAAAGAAAGACACTAGATAGAAGCTAATGGTATGCTCCAACTAGTGTAAGGAAAAAAAGATGCAGAAGAGTTGTGTTGGGAAAAGATATATGATTGAAATATGGAATAGAAAAAGTTAGAGGATGAATGTTACAGCAAAGAAAAGATGCCAAGATCGACGGCAAGAAGAGAAAGAAAGAGAGAGAGAAATGGTCGTGTGGTGATCCGCAAAACAGAATTATTCAACTACAAATATGGAAGAGAGAGAGAGAGCCTCCTAGTCATCGTGAAGGTCACTCTTGTAACACTTGCTGGGAAAATTAACATTATATTATATTTTAAAACCAATATAGAATTAGAATGAACATTCAACATTATATCTTGAAATGTAACCAAAAGAAGCAAAATGATATTTTTAAAATATGACCCGTTGAGTTTATGTAGGTCCATATATAATAAAATATAAACAAGCCAATGAAACACACATTGAACTGTGGGAGATTGATTGCAATCTCACATTCTGGCATTTTGCTGATAATTTATTAAACAATAAATTGCCAGCTGTTGAAAGGGAATAAAATGTTCCGGTCACTCTTATTGGAAGGATTGAGTTATTAAATCATCATGTCCATGTCACTTAGGTTGGAAAAATAACGAGGATAGAGGAAAGCACGTTACCATTATAGAATCGTTCTATGATCATTTAAAGAAGAAAATATCAGAGCCATAATAGTATATCCTTCTCGCGGATATGTGATGGGGTGTAAGTAACAAAAAAAAAAAGTATCATGTCATGTGGCTGTTCGGTAGCTTTTTGTGCCCTGCTTGAGACTCGTTTGACTACGATGTTTAAGTTTGTGACAATGTATAATATTTACAAATTTAATAAGATTTTACCCATTTAATACAGTATCAATGAAAGGAGAGAAACAAATATTTAGTGAAATTTTAAAAGTAAGAAAAACTATTCCATATATTTTTATAGTGCGAAATTGGTTAGTTACATAAAAACTGCTCAACCATATCAACAATACACATTTGTTGTATATTAAGTAATTCTCATGTTTTATTGTTTTCCCAAAAAAATGAGTTTTAAAATAAATATTTCCTAAACATATACATTATAATGTAAATTACCAATTTTAGCATCTCAAGAACTCGGATGATATCAAGTATAAATTTTTTTCATGTATCTATCCATGATTAACTTCAACTTATAGAAGATTGCTATAAAAGAAAATCATTCGTTACCTTCACCAAACAGTTTAAATTATTGATAGACTTGGTTCGTGATAACAATAAACAAATCAGTTAATTACTTCACCTTCTATGTCTCAAAATAAGCAAATTCCAGCTTTCAGGCCAGCTCAATTTATCTGGTTTATCCTTGTTCCTGGTGAAGCCCCATGTTTCATAGAGAAAACCAAAACCCATAAAGGCAGAAGATGGTCTTAAATATTAACTGATAAGATTATCCGACACAGCTCAGATGAACAAATAATTCAATCACAGACTACAGTGACTACTCCATTTAAGGATTGTATTCAAGACAATTAACTAAGAACCATAAAGAATAAGAAGAAGAAAAAAAAAAAACCTTTTAGGATTACTAAGAAAGGAAGCACCATGCATTTTTATTGGTTAATTTTTTAGGTGTTTGCATACCACAATAGTGTATCAGGCCGTAGAGTAATCTAATGAGCTTTCATATTGTTTTTCAATAAAATTTTATAAAACAAATCAAGATACTGTTACTAATAATGATAATTTCAAAGCAACCACCACCGTTTAACCCAATAACTCTACTCATTCTTTTAGAGATACAATTTCCTTACCAATTGCAAGCTTGTAAAAAAGATTTTGCAAGAGTAAGCAAAAGTTGATCATTCAGATGCGAAGGGGAGAAAAAACCTTTTGAGTTACGACAATAATCACCGCACTAAAATACAGCATGGATTTAAGGTGATGTAGAACCAAAAATGAAGGGTGATATAAATGACATTCTGCTCTGAAAGTGACGATGCCAAACCTGTGACAAACAAGTTATCCACTAATCACTACCCCATTTTCTTACAACGTTCTCTTTAGCAGAAGCACTCTTGTAACCTTTCTTCAAATCAAAATCAGGCTGGTCACTGTTAGAAGTATTTTTCATGACTTTTGATGTTGTGAGGCCAAATCCATTTCTCACTCCCCGAAGTGCATACAGCAATGGATTGATGATGACGGCAAGGATCAAATCACCTTTTGCAACTAGAAGATACTGCAAATGAAGAGAGAGCATGTAAAAAGTGTTATTTTTTCTAATAATATTAATATTAATTAATTACGGACTCATGACAATCAACAAGAGAATTGAAAGTAGTATGAGGAAATTTCTTACTATGAGAATGATGCCGAGTATAGTAAGACTAGCTTGTTTTGCTTCTTGCCAAAAATTATCATCATTAGACCACCCAAACCATCTACCCCACCCAAACCAACCTCCTCCTCCACCACCACTGGCGTCACCTCCACCTCCCAGCTCTTCTCGTTTTTTTATTTCTTTGCCCCACTTCTCAAATTCATTTTTCTTTCCACTTAGTGCACCTTCTAATGCTTTTCTAGCTTGTTCCTGCAATCGAAATTCACTTATTAGCTTCATCTACCTCATATCAGCTTTGCAAGATATCAAAGACTACACAGAGTGACAAACTAATTTTTAAGCATGACTAATCATGACACTATCAATATAAACCAATAGTGAAAATTGTTTATGTTTCACAAACTAAAGTGCATAATACAATTTTTATAGCTATCATCATGCAAATTAAAACCAAGCTAGTAGAATGTATTACGCTAAATAAAAAGCCAAATCAGTTTGGTTAACAACGGGATCTTTCAAATATTAGAGGTAGAGGAACAGATAATCAAGATTGGCATTGCATTATAGGATTACCTGCACATCTAAGAGTCTTGTGACAATGAATTGCATATAGAAACTATTAGAATCAAAGAATCAAATCCATATATTTAATGTTAGGATTCGAATCTTAGATCAGGATTGGAATTAGCAAATCATATCAACTGACATTTATTGAATTTATTATGTATGCTATTATAAATAGAGGTGAGTGTGGTCTGATAATAAAAATCACAAATCTAACATCGTATATATATAGAAGTCGCTGCAGTGGTGACCTGTCACCATCAGCAACCACCAGAAAAGTTTCCCGACAAGTTTCCATATTGTTCCGACACTTCTGTATCCCTTTTTTGAGAGACTCTAATTCTGTCTTCTGTTTCCTTCTCTGCAAATCACAACCACAACCTACTGCCGCCACGTGCACAGCTGCCAGAGAATTTACTAGCAAAACCACTACTATCGGATGCATAAATCTCCCAATATGTCCAACGCCTCAGTTTCAGCTTCAGAGGACATTTCAAGCGTCCTGCAAAGTTGCCGCTCTGGCATTATCTCCAGACACGAAAGTTACCTATTCTCACTGGGAGCGAGTATTTGACCTTGTTTTGGAGTTTCGGAACAAGGTGACATAACTTCCTATCTGATTATCCCTTTTCTATCCCTTCTACAAGGATAAGTCTTTTGCGACCTCTTATTAACTCTTCTCATTTTGTAGGAACAATAAACTCTTTAAACTAATTTATTTATCAATTTGAAATGCCATTCTAGGCTAAAGAGATAAAGTATAATATGTGAGTTAAAACTATCAATTCGACGAGTAGAACATAAAGAACGGAAGTTAACAAATATTGTCAAACATTGCTATGAGGAAAATTCACAGTTCCTGAAATGCTACAAACACAATACACAAACGCAACACTGTCAAGAAAGAAAACGGAAAATAATTCATCCCTAAATCGCATCCCTAAACTGAAGTTGAATTATAATAATAATTATTATTAAATAGATATATGTAGGCGAATGAATGAATTGCAAAAAGCTACTACCTGTCTTTTATTGTTTGAGAAAAGGCAAACGAATCTGGCGTTGGAGTTGAGTGTGTGGTGTAAACGAGTCCATTTAGTATGAACAGAGTCAAGCTTAGTCAATTGGGAGTGGGAACGGGATGACCATATCGTCGTGCTAAGGATTAAAGTGCCTCCTCTTCCTAGGTTTACAATCTCTCCCATAATTTCCTCCACTTTTTCTCTACCACCATGCCATGTCACAACGCTACTGCTTGTGCCTATTGGCTATTGTACAAAATTAACTCTTTCTTATTACTCTATCCGTTATCGATTACAATTAAAATAATAATAATAATAATAATATAACAAACTTCAAATTTAGTACTAAATATATCTTGATTGATCTCATGTGAAAAAAATTAAAAACACAATGCTATGTATTCATCATGTAAACCAATTTTACCACAACAGTTAATAATAACTATTGATTTTATTATCTTAATACATAATTATATATTCTATTAATTGTACATTCAGGATAAATTTATTTATACTGATAATATATATTCATTAAATCTCTAAAAAAATATATAAGATTATTCAATATATATTGATTAAATGATACCTTGTTAGATTTCATGAGTAAATTTTAGAGACGTAATGGAGTGAGATTTTTAAATATTTTGTGTATTGATAAAAAAATCTTGTAATATTCAATTAAAATTAATAAAATCTTTAAATTACTTTTGATTATTCAACTAGGATTATCATTTTTGTTTTAAGATGAGAAATAATGCTTATATATGACTATATAATATGTATACCAAGATATCCATTTTGATTTGAAGTGTTGATATTTGTTCCGGGTGAACTCTAGTAGTAATATTATTGTAATTCTTAAATTTTATATACATGTATATATTTAATATATTTATTATTTTTTTAATATTAAAAGTTATAATCTTATTTTTATAGAATTTATATATATATATATGAATGGTGACGAGGGTGCAACGGAAAACTTGAATTCTGTTATAGGTGATATTAGACCTAAATTTTACATCCGCTAAAAAATAAAGACATATGTGTGGATTAGGGAGACCAAATATGTCATTGCCCCGTTCCATTGTCATGCTTACTAGTACTCTGAGACTAGTCTTTAGTTTTAGTTTTAGTTCTAGTTTTTCTTTTTCTTGCAAGGTGTTTATTCCTTTTCCTCTATCATCATGAGTCGTGAGGTCAGCTTCTTTCTTAGTGGACGATTGTTTGATTATGTGTTGTTTTTGCAGTGTTTTTTGCATTTTCTTTCTTCAAGTTTAATGGTGTTAGTTTTTTTGTTGTTATTTCTATTTTGGGTGTTCCAGCAACACTTTCAATCATGAGTCATTCAAACCTTATATTGTTATCACCACTAATGGACTCGAGTCTTGTTCTAACATCAATCATATCATTAACATTCCTCATATAAAGTAGATTCCTCAAATCAAATCAATTTGATTGTTGAACCTACAATTAACCATATTATATACTTAATTATTGTTGGTTATTAGTATGGTCCAATATATTAGACTCAATTCATATTGTAATTTTGTTTATAGATCTATGTAATATATATATATATATATACTCATAAATGTGGATGATTTTATCTTTAATGGTAATGATCTTGCTGAAATTTCTATAATCATACACAATTTTAACATCTCTTTTTAAATTAAGGACTTATGTCCCCTTAAATACTTTTTTTGCCTTGAAATTGCAAGAACAAAATTTGATATTTCCATCTCCCAACCTAAATACACCTTTTATTTGCTCACTCATGGTGGTCTCTTGACTTCCAAACCTGCTTCGACACCCATGAGCAGACCTTTGATCATTTAATTTGATGAATCGGTTTATGATATTATAGCATATTGGACAATTAGTGAGTTTCTCTACAAAATCTTATCTTCAACTTAAACCTTTCAATAACTCTGATTGGGCCTCCTACCTTTTAACTCGACAATCATTTGCCGATTACTGTATATTTATCGATGAATCATTCATTTATTGGTGTTCAAAGAAACAAGTGATTGTATCGCGCTCCTCCTTTGAAGTCGAGTACATAGCACTTGTTGTTGCCACCGTTTGCAAGCTGCAATGGTTAGCTTATTTCCTTCATGATCTCAAGGTCTCCCTCAAAACCTCTGCAATGTTATTTTGTGACAACAATCTACTTGTCACATAGCTGCAAATTCAAACTTCCTTGAACGAACAAAACATATTGACATTTTTTGTCAAGCGTCTACTAGAAATTACAATCCAAGTTATTTCAACTCCTACATGTTTCCTCATCTAATCAATTTTGTGACATATTCACGAAACATCTTAATCTTCAACCGCTCATGTATTTGTTGGAGGTATTACATATTTAATTATTGATTATTAGCCCAATCTAGTTTATTAGACCTAATTTATTTTGTTAAGTTTATTTTGTTTATATTTTGTAATTAAGTTTTTTGACCCATGAATATATATACTTTAACCTTTACTTTCAATAAAATTAAAGTAAGCAATTTTGTCTGCTTTCTTATAAGATATTTTTAATAAATAACTATATCAGAAATTTTAAGAATATAATTATTTATAATTATACCGTTAAAATTTTAAGAATTTAATTATTGGTTTTCACATTTAGAATTTTACAAATTATTTAAATTTTGAATCCACAAAAGACATGTAATTAATTTTGATTATTTACTTCCCTATTTAGATATTTTTAAATAGGATTTTTTTTATAAAAAGTTTAAATTTTAAATGATATTTATGTGTTGAACAATATTTAGTTTTTCAGATTTTATTAGATACATATTTTTATTTTGTATATATATTTGTCGTTAAATTTATTATTACTTTTTG
>JBBPBR010000007.1:793773-806314 GCA_037974775.1 Cicer pinnatifidum | reverse complement strand
TAATAATAATAATATTTGATCAATTATATATGTAAAACTATGAGGTTAAATATATAATAATAATTTTGAAAATATGAGGTAAAAAATAAATCTAAAAGGCTATGAAAAACTATCAAACTCCTATATACTAATACAATTAGTGAAAAGAAATCAAAGATAATATTAAAAATACAATTGATTTGAAGAGAAGAAATACCGTATTTATCAAAAGTATATCATACTTGATTGATTTTACAATGAATGTGAGACATCTTATAATGATTCAACTTTACAAGTACTTCTTTTATACAAGTGACAATATTAGATGATAACTCTCAATTAGAACAATTCTTTATAATTAAAAAGACCGTTACTTGAGAGTCTGGTATGATATTTAACATTTTTGAATCCTTTAAAAAAATTCAAGTCCAAACTATTATATATAGTTCAAAGTTATGTCATCGAGATCGTGCATATCTGTAATACCTATGAGTAACCAAATATAAAAGTATAAGTGTGATTACGAACCACTCTTCCTCAGAGTATCACTCCATTCGAATTTTGAAGTGTACTATCTCTGTCTCTATGAAGAGTCACTCAACCATCTTTTAGATAATTATTTTACTCTTTTAATACTTACAAATTTATTTTTTTTAATGTAATAAAATAGACAGAAATGTGACATGGCGTTAGAGAAACAAACAAAGGCCTCACTTAAGATTACGTCCAAAATTGGAACTAATTTTCGTGTTAGATTGACACTAATTTAATATAAGCGCAGGAGATGATAATGATATCACGGATAAGTTAAAAAAAGTGCTGAAAATTTGAAATCATTTCAAGCAATGATATCACAAGAAAGTATTTTTCTTATTGTGTTTGATTACAGGGTAGGAGAATCAAATGTGATTCTAAATACATAAAATTAATTTTGTCATTTTTGCATATCATTTGTTTATTAGAATTTATTTTTATCTTTAAAATTGATTCAACTAAAATTAATAAAATTTAAATTTAAATAGTATTTTTATAATCATATTTATACAATAAAAAGTAATATACATTATATTTAACTTATTTATAAATAAAATTATTAAACAATGATGGTATATTTTAGTTCTAAGTTTATCGTGAGTGAGTGAGTCACTCGCACACATTTTTTATATTTTAATATATTTACATAAATTAAAATTAATTTTTTATTCATATTTCTATTTTTGTATTTGATAGTATATAACAGAAAAAGTATTAAATATTTTTAAAATATAAAATCTCATAAAAAAATTATAATTTATAAAAAAAAAATTTGGAGGGGTGGAAGTGGCCCCCATAGCACGAGTGTAAGACGTGGAAAGTTTGGAGGGTGTTGATTATTCCATCTTTATATGGCAAATTATGGGAGGGACGGTGCCCCAAATGGAATTGGCTACAAATTTCAGTTTAGGAAACTAACACCCTTTTTTAATTGCCAACTGTGATGTCTTTATGGTGCCACCATATTGTGTGGGGTTCATTTGGATTCTAGTGATCAGCACTTGCTCACTTGGGTCCCACCCCCCTTGCCTAACACCAATTTTAAATTCTTCCTTAGCATAAAGACACTCCCATTTTTCTTAAACAAAAACTATAATGTTGATGATCATATTCAAATCGAACAATCTGTAACAAGCCTTTTCACATGTTTAGGCCACCAAGATTATGTAGCCCCATTATATGTTACACTTGTTCCATGACATTCAATTAATCTTCTTTTATTTTATTTGAAATGCCTAGTATAATTTTAAATGAAAGTTATTCAACTAGTACATGTTTAAAAAACTTTACTTGCTCAATAAAAATTGATTCAATTAATAAATTTATCTGATCTTAATTTTTAGTTAGATATATTAATTTTTTATATATTATTTTTGTTTATATTTGATTACAGATGAAATATATTACAAAAACGGATCAAATATATTTATATATGGTAAAAAGATAGGAGTGTTTGGAAAGAGTAATTAAACTTGAGTTTCAACTTTAACAAAAATATATAACAATATTGATGTTATGTAGTCAAAATAAAAATGAAAATATACTTACAAAGTTAATATAGAAACAAGTAAGACTTAACTTAATGGACAAATTCTCGATCTTACCTTTTTGATTTAACTCAATTTACAAATACTCGAGTTTATCTTTTCGACTTAAAAAGTCTATGGGATGAGGACCGTAACAAAATAATTGGTAGGGTGCGATAGATCGTCTTGTCTATCGAACTCAGCGCTCAAGGAATTGCGGACCATACTAGACCTGAACAAAATACCAGATATCAAACTACTCTCTTATATTTGAAGGAAAAAAATATAAAACAAAGTAAACAAAAATCAATTTCCAACTAGATATGCTGATCTTTGTAATATTATTTTGGGTACATTGATCTCTTTAATTTCTGTCAGCGACATGAGGTGTTTGCTTGAAAAAGATTCTTCCAACTGGCCACTCACTCACTATCTTTCTTGCACGGTTTTAATTCTTTTACTGTTGAATTGAACACTATATAAACCTCTCACTCACATCAACTTCTCAACTCACTCACAACTACCATTCTTTCTCTCATCTTTTCCTTGCTGTTCTAGTTCATATACCTGATACCTTTCTTTTTTCATTAATCTTTTCATTCAAATGGCCACTGTTGAGGTAATTCAAAGATATACAATTCTTTCTCTTCTTTTCTCCATTGCATTATTACTCTTAAGTGTAGTTTAGTATATATCCAATGCAGATCATGTAAACCAAAACATTTGTGACAGAACATTACAATTTTTTTTCTGTTTCCTTATTTTTGTTTGTTGTCTGTTATTCATTCTGTATCAACAAATCAATACATGTTAATTTGATATTTTCTTATATGCAATCTACATAGTTATAGTTATATGCATTACATTCGCGATAGTAATACAGAAGTATAACATATGAAGTATGATTGATCATGCTTCCTATCAGTTTCTTATTCTCAGAAACAGAACAAACCATGTTGAGATTGTATTGGTTAATGAAAATGGATCTTGCAGGTTGAAACACAACAAGTACCAACAACTGTGACTGAAAATGAAACAGTTGAGGTAACCAAGGTCGAGGAAACAACACCAACCTCCGAAGTTCCTGTCTCAGAACCAGCCACCACCGAACAAACAAACGAAGAAGCGGCCGAAGAAGCAGCAGCAGTTGAGAAAGAAGCGGAAACAGAAGTGCCAGATGAAGTTGAGACTACACAAGAAACAGAGGAAGTCAAGCGAGAGGTAGAGAATCCAGCACCCGAAAAAGTTGAGGAAGTGAAAGAGGAAGCAACAACTGAGGAGGCCACTAAGGAAACTACTGAAACAGGATCCGTAGAAGCAGTAGCACCAGTGGAGGAGAACAAACCAGTTGAAACAGCAGTGGAAGAAGCCACCACAGAAGCATAGACATTGCTCAAAAGGAGTCTAGATACAGTCTACTTTTTTCCAATGTCAAAAGTTGATGAGAACCTTTTCTATTTTATTTGTTTGGTGTCGCTTTTTTCATTAATCTTATTGTTGAAAGTAAGTCTTTGATATGATTTTGGTCATTATGTATTTCTCCTGGTTTGAATAAATTATATTTATTTTTATTTATAATATTTTCTTTTAAAATCGGTGAAACTCTGATTTTTTGCTCCACTGCATAAAGCTTTCCGCATTTTTAAGTATTCGTGCTATTTTCCAAACAAGTATGATAATTGGATTACCCAGGTATTGAGAAAAAAACTTTGCTTGCAAGATGCTTCAGGTTCAATAAAGGGAAAGCATTCAAGGGAGCTGAAGAACAAAATAAATCCATTGGTATCTTTGTATAATTTCGAAGAATTCTAAACTTCTAATTAATGATAACCAAAACTTATAAAAACAAATCATCAATATCTATTACTATTACAGCTAAACAATTACAACTGATAACAAAATGACACAAAAAAATACAATTTTAAAGGAAGAAGTTGGCTTGAATTTTGTTTCTCTCTTTTCAAAGAGAAGGGCCAAAGGGAAAACTCAAGAATGATAATTGGTAAGATGTTAAAATTGTAATATGTAATTGATTATAGGGATTAGTGAGTAAAGTTACTGTATGAGCAAGAATGTCTCGAGTCAAAACTCAATGAGAAATACTAACAACATAATCTCTAAAATACTACTTATTGGTTGAAATATGAAATTCATATAGGTCCACCAAAAATTGTATGACATATTTGAGTTTCAACCAATGTGACAAAATGTGTTTGAAAAGGTGTTTTGCTTAACACTTACTCAAACTAAACTGTTTTGACATAGTTTCCATGACGAACCAGCAGCTATTAACTAGAATACCACAGAGATCAAAATTTCTTTCCTTTCAATCCTATTTTATTGATTTTTTATCCATATAAACATTTGGCCAAGATCAATGATATTACAAGTTACAACCCTTGACGACTTTCCAAACATTACTTGACAACTTTCTCACAGTATCCAATTTGAGAACAGATGGAATGGGATGCGTCTATAATCTGTACAAAGCTGCATAACCATAATTCTATGTGCAGTCAAAACCAGTTTCACCAGTACCCATAAATTTATATCCAGATGGTAGGTATGTTCACCAAGTACCGAAACTACAGCAAATATGTTCTTGAGTAATGACTTTAAGACGGGCTTGCATGACAGGCATAGATGAATAAGCCGGGAAACACAGTCGGTAAAAGCATGTATGAGATGAAGGAAGGAGATCACCAGGTTCATGAGACTTGCAAATGTAGAGACGAGAAGCCAAACCACGGAAGCCTTCAACTGGTAAATACTTCACAGACGTCCAAAAGAAAAGAAGAACCTTCTTTTCTTCAGCTGTCATCCTCCCCACTATCTGCAAAAAAATTTCAAACAGAATATAAAAACTGAGTACTCTCTTAGCAAATATTGATATACCAAGTTAATGGAAAAACATTGCAGAAAAAGATATCCGTATGATGCAATAACAACCTAGCTTAAGAGATCGTGGGTAAATTAAATAGAGATTGGGGAAGTTGATATTCAAATTTCTCAACAATAGGTGTAACAATGACCTAGCCTTTTGGAAAATATCTCTTAATTTAATATATATCAGTAAGATGCAACAATTCTGCATAAAAATGTAGCTGGATAGTATCAGAATAAGGGCTCATACTAACAACCATTACCAACACACTTTTGTTAGCCAGTTTATGAAAAAGAGGAAAATATGGCTGCATCAATGAAAAGATAGTATTTGTAAACGATATGAAGGGAATCAAAATTCACAAAAACATTGAAAAAGACTCTTGCATGATTGCTGGCCAGGTTGGGAAAGACAGGGATTCCAAGAGCAGCTTTTAAACAAAAAACCAATTCCTTTGCGAAGATAAGATAGTGATGCATCCCAATAAGCAATAAGGCAATAAAACCCACAAGCTTTGCAGATAAAATGGAAACAAAGATGATAGGTCTATGAAGTTAGAGTTAAATAGTTATCTTTTTTTGTAGATGAGTGGGCTGGGATAATTTAAGAAATAAGTTGCCTATAAATAAGAAGGGTCGAGATGGAGCGATACATGGTCATTATATATGGTCATTTGAATTAGGACCATAGGGAAGAGAAGTTGCAGACCCTCAAAGTTCTGCCGAGTTCATATAAACTAATATTAGATCTCTGAACTTGGATTTGTGGGGATCATTCCTGAAAATGATTCCAACACTTGATGGAAATGCCCATTGGAGTAATTGCAGAGGTGCTCTCAAATGCTGGTTTTGTCTGAAAGAGTGATTGCAACATTATGAACCTTTTAGAAGGCAGTTCTAAAGTGGTTCTAGCAGTAATTAGGTCCAGATATTCCAGTCAAAAGGTCAAGGAAGTACTCAAGATAAGAACCAGCGGCACTTGGGCAGAAGTTGACAAAAAAAAAAGGAAGAAAAACGAAGAAACTAGGGATCTTGGAACTGGAAGGAGAACTAAAGATCAGGATGAGACAAAATCTGAATTTGAAAAGAACACCAACCCAAAATTGGAAGAAACTGTTGTCACTGTGTTGCCAAGTGGTAGAAAAGAAACCAGAAAAATAAATAGAGAATGTCAGTCGATATTAAGAAGGTTACTCTGACGAGGTCGGAATGAAGCAAAGATTGAATGTACCAGCAAAATCCATGAATGGGAGATTACCGTACAAGCTGATCAACACACACCCATTGGTAAACCACCATAATCAAATTCAGTCATGGATGGAAGGGGGTGGATTAACGACAACACCAGACTTTTTGGGTCTTTGGTCCCTAGGGGAGATTCCCCTACTGGAACTACTGGACCATAGTGCTACTGCGGTGAAGGAGATGAAAGAGGAGAGGGCCATCACAGCGAAGATGAGTTATTTCTTGGGGTGCAGCAGATGCATCGACGGCTGCTGGGTGTGGGTGATCCCACCGATACTGTGATGAGGGCATGAATGGGATTGAAGCATTTGAGTCAATCTTTTTACCCAATTGACCAAGTCCAAGATAATGAAAAAAGGTCAAACTGCATTTTGGTCATGATGAAAAAGAGTTGTTTCTAGTTTCTTGGCTAATATGGTGACACAGTAACTTCATTTTGGACAGTGTAGAAGGTCAACCAGGGACTTTTTCTGTCATCTATGGTTGAGGAGATACGAAAGAGAGGGCCTGAAATCCGGCAATACAACCAAACCTCCAACACTACAAGAACCCCTAAACTCAATCCCATAAAAAATGACTCTTTAAGGCAGGAGGTGCTGCCCTCAGTTGTAAGTGAAATTGGGTTTTTGAGAGGAGAAACAAATGCCAAGTCATTTGGCTATCCCTGATTTGTCAAATCCCTTCATCTTGAGGACAAGTTGAAACTTTAGAGGGGAGTATTGATAGGTGATGGGTCTATGTTAGTTGAGGGAATTAGAGCTGGTTAGTTTGTAGGAGTTAACTAGTTTGTTAGTAACAGAGGGGGACAGAATAATTGTAGAAATGAGTTGCCCGTAAATAAGACCTTATAGATTCATGAAGTTCGGCAGAACTCTAATTGAGGCTATTTTCCCTATTTTCTTGTGGTAAAATACCTATTTGTATCAAAATACTGTCTTAGAGACTCTGAAGCAGTGGACATTTATTGTCCACTACAGACAATAAAAGCATAGCAGATAGAACACTGCAAAATAGACATTACATTATATTTTACAAAATAGCACCAGAACATACCTCCCAAAACCAAGATATCTGAATATCTGTCTCTTTATAGCCATTATATTCGGTGTGTGCTTTCCAATCTTCGACAGAAATGGCATATTCACTCCCACGCAGCATCCGATCAAGATCTTCAGGCTCTAAACCTTTAAAAAAGAACTGCTGGAGCTTTGAATTTGATAGAATATCAGCAAAACCTTTGGCAAAGTGAGAGACTTGCTCGGATACTGAGTTTACAAAACGGTCCTGTATAAGAAGATAAACATACTTCACCCTGTTCTTACTATTAACTGCAATGTTTTTTCCACCAGGGCAGAGCTCAACCGCTTTCCTGTGTCCTAATTCCTCCACTTCTCTAACAAATGTCAGTCCTAATGCATCCGAATCAATGAAATCAGAATCCATGTCCAGTATTTGCTTGCAGCTTTTATATAGGTCAGGATCTGCATCCTTTATATCTTCTAAAGTAACAGACTTTCCAGCCAATTGCAAGAAAAACACGCGATCAAAAACAATCCCTACTTGCACCCTATGCATCAAAGCTAATGCAATAACTCGGCCACAGAAGCTGAAGTACTCAAGATGCAGAGGATGGACCTTGGAAGCTTCAAACAAGTAGACAAAGCATAAGCTAAACTTGGTTATCCCAAAATACTTTTAACAATTACAACTGAAACAAGATATACAGCAATGTAAATATCAACACAGGCCTCAAATAACAAGCAATCCTATCCCCTAAAAACATCAATTCGGAAATCATGTTTAGTATAGTTAAGGAGCCAATACATCATTCTTCAAAAAGTAACTGAAGGAAGCACAGTTAGTTAAAAACACCTTTTTTTGGTGTTTGCATACTCATAGTTGTGTCTTAAAACGTACTAAGATGTATTATATCCTAAAAAACATGACATAAGGGCCCTAAAACAGGCCCAAATGGTTGAATAAATTAATTCTTGGTAAACAATGCATTAAAATATAAACTTTCACACATGTAACAAGGTTTTGCATCATGTAAGCATTTGTGATGGATGTCGACTCTGCCTTATTAGATGTTTGCCTTACATTGTTTTAGTGCTCAACGCTGCCAAAATGTTGAAGCATTGTGAGCCTACTCTATAAGCCAGTGTAGATCCATTCTCCAAGGATTTAATCAAATTGGAATGCATTTCATCTAAGAAAAAGCTAATGAGTAATAAAAGACAAACAAACAAACAACCTGATTGCCACTAAATTATCGCATGTTTACACAACCGCCAAATCCTCACTCTTCATCTCCATTTTGTAAGGCTAATGAGATGAGGCTTACTTTTAGCTCTCTACTTTATTCTCTGGTTCTCAAGAAATTGTTTCTTATTAAATACTTCTTTGTGCAAAGGTTTTAAGCCTCGAATACTACTTCAACATATTTCATAATCCTAATAAAGATCATTGTATATATTGTCCATATCAGAAAAATGCAAGCCATAATTAAATATTTTCAAAATTCAACTTGAAAATACTCCAGATGCATGGCAAACAGCAGAGGTGGGAAAAGTATGTTCACAATTTCAAAATAAACTTACCAGAATTGGGGAGAAACCTCGTTCGATCATTTGGGCAGGCAACAAAAAGAGCATTTTCCTGATTGAATATTGCTTGACAAACCAAGAGGAACCACTCCCTCAGCACACCGGGGCCAGTGGCTTCCTCATTTTTGAATTCCATAAACAGACCAGACTGCAGTGATTCGGCCTCAGCACGTGCAATATATTCAAAAGATTCAGTTAATAAGTGAGACCTGTCAATGAGCATCTCATGCAGCTCCTCATAATCTTCTTTTACCTCCGGGAACATCATCATGGCCAAATGCCTCCTAGTCTCAAAATCAGTGACATTCTTGTGCTCGAGAATCCACTGATGCTCATCGGTCCTCTTTGCATACTTAACAAGCAGCATACGCAGCACATTCTTTTGCCGCACCAAAACAGTCCTGAGCTTTTCTTGAGCACCATCATAAAGCTTAGCAATTTGATTCAACTCCTTCAAAATGGAAAGATAAAGAGAGCAAGCAGGGTAAAAATAATTCTCCTCCTGCACCATTTCCTTTCTAATGAATCTCTGCTCCATTTTCTGAAGGCACGTATCAACTTTGCACAACATCTGATTGTACAAAAGATGAAGGTACTCAATCTCTTCAATGAGCAAACTGTTCCTGTAGTGCAGGTGGTAAGGTACAGAACCACTGCGAAGCCTACGCTGCTCCTTGATTCCGGTCCTCAAAGGTATTAAAAACGAAGTAAAATCCCCAACATTGCTCAACAAAGGACAAGCAAGTGAAGGTGAATCAATACTCAAATCCAAATTCATCAACAATGTATCGGCGAGCTCGCGAACAAAGGGAAAAATATCTTGAACTAATATCAACCCTCTAACATTCTCAGCCTCAGAAGAAGCACAAGAAATTTCAGCAGCTTCCAACAATACCCCTAAGCTACTACGACAATAGAGATACAGAGGATCATGAGACCCAACTCTCCTAAGCAATTTACAAATCTCCAAAGCAACGCGCGCAGCTTGTGTATGAAAAGTCTTAGACAAAGTACTGCGACATAAATTCAAAAAATGCCTAATACAAGAATCAGCACACAACTTATTACCAGGGTAAGGTGAAACATAGAGAGTAACAAGAACAGAAGGAGCTGATGAAGAGGTGAAAATCTCAAAATAACCATTGGCAGAATCAGCATCAAGTTTAGGTTTAGGTGTCAAAGCAAGATTAATGTAAGTAGTAATAAGACCCTTAACAATTTTATCAGGAACATGAACATTTTCACCACAACAAAGACGGTAAACTAAAGAAACCATATCATTTACAACTTGCCAAGCTTGAGGATGTTCAGTGCTACGCATACGACCAACAAGTTCAAGAATCGCGTCGTTCTGTAAACAACACTCTGCGAGAGTTTGTTCCCACTGAAGCTGTTTACCGCGGTAAATTAACCTTTGTTCGAAAAGAGGAATTCCTTTCATGTATTGAATTCGTTCATGAATTGATTTCACGTTTTCTTCTGGATAAGCATGCATAACAATATTATTACCTTCTGACATCATACGAATGAAAAACTGAATAGGAGTCCTTTTCAACAAACCACCACCGTCACCACCACCACCACCTCCGCCGCCGCCGCCGCTCCACGAATTAACTGTTTTCGTCTCGTCTTTCCTCATTCTCACAGACACTAAGTCATCTGAAACGTTGTTGTTGTTGTTTTCGTCGTCATCGTCAAATTTCCGTTTCGACGAATGACGATTTTGTTGTTGATGATGAAGGAAAGGGGTTTCGATTACAGTCATTTATTTTTAAGAGGCACAAAACATTATCATCGTCTCCCTCTCCTTCAACTATAGATTGAATATTAAAAAAAAAATTATAATAAATATAATTATAATTATAATAATAATAATAACTGTTTTATGAGTGATCAATAAAATGGGAGTGATACTGAGAGAGAGAGAAAGAGGAAAAACCCCAATCGATCGTAGAAATAAAAACTCACATAGTGTGTGTGTGTGTGTGTTTGTTGTGTCTAATTTTTGTGTTGCCGTCCTCTTCGTTCCCTTTCTCTCTTACTTTCTTGCGATTCTTTTGTTTTTTGTTTTTTTTTTTTCAATCCACAAACTTATTGTAATTGGCTAATATAATTGACTGCGAAACGGTGTCGTGTCGAGCTGAGCAAAGCTCACCGCGGTTTCCCAAATATTTTCTTTCTTTTTTCAGTTTAAGTATAAGGTGATGGTGGGGTCCCATGCCTTTCCGAACCACCGGGTGCGTATTTACATTACACATTTCCAAGAAAAAGGTTATTAGTTGACCAACAAAATTAATTTTATTAAGTATAACGTCAGTATCAAATGTAAATAACAAAAATTATGTTTGATGGTTTTTAATATCACTAAAATTTAATTAATTTTATTATATTAGTATTTCATAAAAAAATTAGTTAATTTAAAATTTATTATAATAAATTTTCAAAAACATATAAAGAAACAAAAACTTTAAAATTAGTCTGTGGATCAGTGCTATGTACTGGTAAGAATTTTATTAATTTTTTAATAAATATAAATATATTTAAAATAAAATGAATATCAATTTTGGTCAGTATAAATATATTTTAGTGAGTGAAATAATTGAATATTATTTAAGAAATTAATTAATGTAAATAAATAATTTAAAACAATTTGAAATTGATTTCAATTTCATGAAAATAGTTTTTAGACATGTATAGGTTTTAAAAAAAATAAAACAAATACTATTTATTTTTAATTATATATAATATTTTAATCTAGTATCTTTATTTTGACAAATAATTACCAATAATATGTGAGAATGGTTGGTCTCCGCAATAAAGATGTTATTTTGGCCAACATAATACTTATCAATAATATTGTTGGTATTGTAGACATCAAACTCGATTTAAAGGTATGATTAATATTTTTCATACTATTATCAACATAATTATTGCTAATGTATCTTTATCTAACAATCACACTCTCCAACTCTACTCGTGAATTTCAGTCTTGCTACTTGTAGATGTATAATCAGGGACAATTTTGTTGCTACCTTATGTTATTTTTATGAAAATTTGAAAATTATAACTGCAGTACATGTTAATCTTTTGGGAGTTATGATTGCTATTGAAACAACATATAAGATTAGGGTTGATTTATATGGATTGAATATGATTAACAATTAGTAAATTTAGCTTTTATGAATAATAGCACTATTTATTAGAAATAGATGAATTAATTGTCTTGAGATGATTAAAAGAATAAGTTTTATTATATCTTATATTTTTAGATAAGATAATCAATGTGCAAATAATATTGCTA
The DNA here is from genome assembly GCA_037974775.1 of Cicer pinnatifidum. Classification (NCBI taxonomy): domain Eukaryota; kingdom Viridiplantae; phylum Streptophyta; class Magnoliopsida; order Fabales; family Fabaceae; genus Cicer; species Cicer pinnatifidum. The sequence goes on along the minus strand of JBBPBR010000007.1, from coordinate 794,240 downwards.
ATTTAAGACTTCACATTGTTATTTCGGATGCTCTCAATAAAAATATGATTGGTCTATTTGAACATAGATTTTGTTAATGTCTAAGTTTTTATTGCGCTCATTTTTCCTTCAACATGGGTTTATCTCTACAGGTTTTTTTTTAATAGATTTTGTTGATGTTTGTATGTTTTTAGTGCACTACTTTTCTCTTTATCGTAATTTTGTCTCTATAGATTTTTCCTTGTAAAGTTTTTAATGAGACAACACTTTGTGTATCCTTGAATATTATTTTATTGGATTTTGATATAGTACTCCAAACATCTTGTATTCTATTTAATTTTATTTTTAATATTATTTTAAAGTGTTATTAATGATAGATAACTAAGTTGTGGTACCAATATAATTTTGATATCAGATTAATCATGTGATGTTTTTACACTCTATTTATAGTATAAAAGAAATTGTTAAATTTTTAAGTCTAAATTAAA
>JBBPBR010000007.1:769363-781330 GCA_037974775.1 Cicer pinnatifidum | reverse complement strand
TAAACCTCAAGATAAAAAAAAATGCTATTACAAATATTTTTTTTAGATAATATTTTAATACTTTAGAATTTGATTTAATATGTTATAGTAATATTCTGTAATATTTTTCATATTTATGAATATAATTTTAATTTCATATTTATTTGACCTTTATGCGTATCGATTGCATAATTTTCTCGTGTATACAAAAGAATATATTTTTTATGTTTTTTTTTTATATAATTTTTAACATAAAAATATGAATTTGATAAAATATTAAGAAAGATTAGAAAAGTATATGAAAAAAGCACTTAAGTTTTATTTTTTTTATTATAAGATGAATTTGAATGGATAAACTCATGATTATTTATTTATGAATTGTTTGAAGAACATCATTTATTTATTTAACGAGTTGGAAAAAAACGAGGCATTTTCAATTTAAAAAGTGTTTTTTGTTGTTGCAAATTTTATATTATGTTAAATGAATAAAAATAATATTTAGTGGCTGTGCCGAGATTGATGATTGGTTGGAACGATATGATGTGTGAAGGTGACATCAATGTTTTGTGGGGAACCGTTGAACCCAGCGTTGCTATTATTAGGTCTATGTGCCACGTCATTCTTTGTGAGTATGTGGATGCACAACGTGGCAGCTGCCGTCATGTTGATGCCGGTTGCTACTGGTCTCTTACAGCGACTTCCTCCACCTTCGGAGCAATCGGAGTTGGTGAACAAGTTTAGTAGAGCGGTGGTTCTGACGGTGGTGTATGCGACGCCAATTGGAGGAATTAGTACTTTGACTGGGACAGGTGTCAATCTTATATTGGTTGGAATGTGGAAGAGTCTTGTCCCTGGAGCCAAGCCAATTAGCTTCAACACGTGGTTCTTCTTTGCTTTTCCTGTAGCATTTCTCTTCCTCATGTGCTTTTGGGTAATTATCTGCTGCATCTATCTAAGGAAGGGTTCAGCTACGGCTCTCTCTTCTTATTTGAGCAAAGCACATTTGAAGAGGGACTTACAAGCTCTCGGTAAGTTCTTTTCTCCTCCTAATCTTTATTTTTTAAATTAAGATTAAATTACTATTACTACATTTCAACTCACTATTTCATCTGAATTTAATTATCACTAAATGTCGATTAATTTATTAATATAAATGCTATCATTTGAACCAATAGTAAATTAGTACATGCATTTTCTTGCATCTTTAATAAATATATACAATTTTAATTTAAATATGAAACATCGAAATTCAACCAGATATGTGGTTTTTATTTTATGATAGAATTTAGAGGGAGTAAGATAGGTCACAGAAAATGACTAGCAAGCCAGCTAGTCATCATCCTAGTCGTTTTCAATCTCATTAAACAAAAGCTTACGTGTCTTCATTATCGCCACATGGAGCAAGCTTATCAGGGGCTAATGTGGACGTGTCATCTTATTTCACCAATACTTTTGTACCTACAAAGCCATTACATCTTAGTGCTTCATTTCAATTTAGGTACATTTTAAAAAAGTATTTTTTATATGATTCTTAATATAAAATAGAAGTTATAATAAACTTTCATAAAATTATAGTTGATTAAATTAAGAATTCTATAAAATTTTAATAAGAAAATTAACATAGTTATGTCCATTAATTAAATGATTAACTATATTTTTAAAAATAATTTAATAATCAATTAAAAATATAGATCCACTGGTGTCTTATATAAAATATTCCAACCTCTAAACAACATTGTGTTGAGATAGTTTGACAACATGACACAAAAAACTAAAGTTTTTTATTCTTGGAGTTGTCAATTTGAGAGGTACTCCAACGCTAATAAAAAATATTGGCTGACCCATGGTCGACGATTCTACGATTATTCTAATAGCGTGTCCAAATTTGTAAGCATTTTGAGTAAATTTTTCTGCTCAAATCTTGCATTGTAAAATCATAATTAAAATTAATCTATATATGGAAAAGGACTTATACTAGAAAAGTATTCTAAATTCTACTTGTAATTTAATTTAGCATAATGCCCGGCCTATTTTCCCTGCCCTATGCTTAGATTCCTTATGCAAAAACTGAAAAGAAACAAGAAGCGTTGAAAGAGATTGTAATGGACTTGTGTGAAATGGCTTGTACCATTGAAATGGCTAACTGCATCTACAATACAATCTTAGACATTTGCTCAATACTTAAAGTAGTAGTTTTTTTCTAATTGTGTTCTTAATGCAAATAATAATTAATTGTCTTGAGATACTAACATAGATAGTTGAGATGTTTTGATATCACGTTATTTTATTACATTCTATTTATTTGACTAAAAAAAACATACAATATATAGTCTAGCTAAAAATAAAGTAAAGTTTGTAGTTGATTATTCATCTAATTTATTTGGAAAACATGTTAATTTATAGTATAGATTAATCCTTTCTTTTTTGACTGATAATTCAATCCTTTTTTAAAATCCCGAATTGAATAAAATTTTCCTCACGATATACATCATCATTATCTTTACTCAGAAGCAAATTAGTTCTAATAAAAGAAACACGTGTTTGACCATTTGATAATGAAAAATTAATCTGATGTATTTAATAATTCTGTAATTGGTATTTGCAGGTCCCGTGTCCTTTGCCGAGAAAATGGTGTTGTCAATATTTGGGGTGTGTATATATATATATTTTTTAAATCATTAATTTTAATAATTTAATAATGTGAAATATAAAAATGATTTTGATATCAAATGCATTAACCAAAGGTGTTGTAAATTCAGCTGCTGATCATATTATGGATGACTAGAAGGATCACAGATGACATTCCCGGATGGGGAAGTTTTTTCGATGGTCTTGTTGGTGATGGAAGTGTCAGTGTGAGTACTCTACTTTTGTAATGTTTTAAAAATCTGATCCAACATAGAAACAGTGAGATAGTTTGTTACGGATCAATTGGTTGAATCATGATTGAATTGGATGACTAATAAAATAAGTAACTTTTAAGATGAAAAAAATAAATTAATTGAACCAATTACGATTCAATCCGATTCGATTTAGATCTCACAAACTCATAATTGAACGAGGTTGAACGAACTGACAAACTGACCAATTTTGGTTCAATCGGCCGGCCAGTCCGGTTCAATTCCGACAAAGTGTTATTTTCTATACAATGATATAGATAACATTAATTAATTAGAATTAATAAAATTTTCAACATATAGGTTATGGTGGCTGTACTATTATTCATAATACCAAACAGAAAAAAAGAAGGGGAAAAGCTAATGGATTGGAATGAATGCAAAAAATTACCTTGGAACCTAATTTTACTTCTTGGAGCTGGTTTTGCATTAGCTGATGGAGTTCAATCTAGTGGTCTAGCTGATGTTCTTTCGAAAGCCTTAGATTTCTTAGAAGATGCACCATACTTAGCCATTGCTCCAGCAGTTAGTCTTATAAGTAGTATTATTACTGAGTTCATCACTTCTAATGATGCCACTGCTACACTTATTATTCCACTTTTGTATCACATAGCTAGAACTATGCATGTGCATCCTCTTCTTCTTATGATCCCAGGAGCAATTGCAACTGAATTTGCTTTCTTGCTTCCAACTTCAACTCCCTCAAATGTTGTTGGATTTGCCACTGGAAATATTGAAATAAAAGATATGCTTAAAGTTGGGATGCCACTTAAGGTTGCTGGGATAGCTGTCCTCTCATTTCTCATGCCATCTCTAGGTAAATTATGGGGAAAATCAATCTTCATTCCTTTATTTAATTTATTTTTTAAATTTAATTTAGTTTTAGTCATATGTTTTTATAAATTCACGGAATAGGTTCATTTATTTTTATAGTCGATAATTTTAATTTTACATTTAAATTTTTAAATTAAAAAATTATAATTTGACATGTTTTTAAATGATTTCACATGATTACATGAAAGTAGAAAAAATATTAAAATTAAAAGTTAATTTTTTAGAAAACTTTATTACGATTTTATAAATTTTAATCATTTTATGTCATTATATTATATGTCACGTTATTTAAAGTATGTAATATCGTTATTTTTTAATTAAAAATTTACAATGAGAGACAAAAACTATCAAATTTTAAAATAAGATGACATATTTCATTAGTTGATAAAAATAAATGAACTAAAACTACGATTAAACATTTTTTTACTAAAATACTTTTCTAAATTTCAAAACATTAAAATCATTTTTTTAATGTTTTAATTTAACTCCGATTAAAAAAACACAATGTGACAAATCGACAAACAAGGTATTCATGTGTTATCGCGGGTATGTGACAAATTCAACTAAATTTTTAGTGATAAAGTTAATTTTTATTTAATTATTTTCGTTAACTTTTGTTTACTATTAGAAAATCACTTGAATAGAAAGAAAAAAACGGTTCTTATGTTTTGGCTTTGGTGTTGCAGGAGCTTTGGTTTTTGGAATAAATGATGGTGTTCAATGGATGCCAAACAAAATCTCTCCTTGGTTGAGAAATTGATTTCTTCTTCAAAGTCTACCATGCTTTATAATTTTTTTACGTCATTTAGTTATGATTGAAAATTTGGTGCAACCTCACTTCCAATGACCAGAACATAGAGAGTGTGGATAGTCCTGGTATATGTAGATATTCACAGGCAAAGGAGGAGGGATATAAATATACTATGTCTATTTGTTTATTGATTTATTTCTATTTTTAAGTCATTTGGATGAAAGAGATTTTATCAATTTCTTTTGTAAAATATTTTCCTTCCATAGAAGAGTGATTATGTACTTAAATTGTCTATAAATTGTGACTTTCTCTGTTTTGTAGCTAAGTTATATACTTCCCTCTGTTGCATTGTGTCATGAATGTCTCATGTGAGGATGAATTTGGTAAATTTGGTGTCCTCCTCTTATCTTATTTCATTTATTTATAATTTTTGTGAAAGAACTCGTTATTTTTATGTTAACCCTATTCTTCTAATAGGAAGAGGATCGTGTAATTCAGAATTTGACTCTAAAGTAAGTTAAAAATATTGTTTTAATTAAAAATATGATAATTTATCATTAACTCTAAAAATATTTAGATTGCGATGTGTTCTATAATATGCTTATGTAAAATGAATGTGAATGGATTAAGGCAATATATTGGAGAATTTCTTTTAACTCTCTTTGTGATTTTAAGTTCAAAAATATATATTTAAATAGTAAAAAAAAAAAACAGTGTTTGTCAAAATTCATATACATTTCTAGATATCTAGTCTCTCGCAGTCCATCGACGACACGACCAAAAAGTCAATTTTTGAAGGTGAAAGTTGGATGACATATACTATTGAAAGTGTGATTTTAATAGTTATTTTTGGTATGTTGTGAGCAAATATTAGAAGGTGAATACTCATCACCTATCAAAATCTCATGTAATTAGGCCTCGGTCATTGTCGTACTCGTCCATGTATACGTGGGCCTATTGGATTTGAGACAGGTCCACAACAAAAAGTCATTTTACTTTGTGAGTCAAATCAAGTCAATCATTTTAAATCAACTTTTAAAACATCATTTTCAATAATTATTTTTTAATTCAATTTGTTTAAAAATATGAAACAAATGGACCGAATCATGTTTACCTATATTAAAGGCAATATTATTTTTCACTAAAATCAATGTCGTACTACTAAATTGATGATAATAATTTGCATAAAATGATAACCATTATCCTCAAGTTGGTGGGTGATATTCAAATTAAAATGCTTCCATTTGTAGACTCCACAACAAAGCACAACCAACACCACCTGGCCCATCCTTTATCCCAAACTCGTTTTCTTTTGATATTTAGTGGATGTCAATTTAATCTCTCATATTTATTCATTTTTATTATATTTTAGTTTTCGATATTGTAAATTATGCTACTCATCCTAATTTTTGATAGTGAATTAAAATGTGAATGAAAAAAAATGAGCAGTAGATGAAAAATTATCTTTGCATTTTAGTTACTTTGGGCCAAAATCTCACTATTAGGCTCAATTTATATGGACCAAAGCCCATTTACGATTACGTGGCAACTAGCTGTCAAGTTGGCATAATTTGTACGCAATATAAATGAGAAAACCAAGCGGTGCTAACTAACCCACAAAAGCACAATTTGAAAAGATAAAAAATAGCCATTAACGGCATCATGAGATTTCAATTCGTTTTTCTTCTCCTCATTGTTCTGTTGGCATCTAAGCCTACGAGAAATCAAGCTATCCCTGGTGGATGGAGTCCGATCGAGAACGTCAACGATCCACATGTGATCGATGTTGCCAATTTCGCCGTTACCGAATACGACAAGCGAAGTGGGGCCAAGCTGAAGTTCGAGAAAGTTATCAAAGGTGAATCCCAGGTTGTCTCAGGAGCCAATTACCGCCTCGTACTTTCTGCTTATGACGGTTCTGTTACTAACCACTACGAAGCTGTTGTTTGGGAGAAGTTATGGCTACGCTTTAGGAACCTCACTTCCTTTGTTCAACTTCATGCTTAAATTATTAAATGTTGCTTTACAATAGCATCATTCTCATGTATGACTTATTATTATACCAAAAATAAAAGTTTAAGCTATGTTCTTGATTTGGTTCATTAGTTTTTTTTTTTTTGAATGAATAATTAAAACTTCCACACTTCTGCATTGTTTTGGATTTCTTCAATATGTGCAAGATTTACATGCGTTTCACAAGATACATAACTTTATCAATGCTTAAGAAAACAATTTACTAACTTTATTAGTAGTCAATTCTTTCCGTGTATAAATTATTAATCATTTTTTTAAAGTTACAAAATATTTAAACTATTTCTTATGTTGATTACTATCTTTCTTTATAAAAATATTGTGTTTGACTCTCGTGGTCCACAATACTCCCTCCATCATATTCTAATTTGATAAGAAAATATTTAGTTTTATTTATTGAAATATTTTTATTAATTAGTTGCAGTTTAAAGAGTTGTGTCAGAGATTATAGCTAGTTTTTTATCTTCTCTTTTTCTAATTTTCTATTATAGTCATCTTTGGGTGCTTCTTATGGTTATTACTTTGCTTAGTTTGGTTATTATAACTTTAATATTTATTGAGATTGTAAAATGATAAATATTTGAAATTAAAGTAATAGCAAAAGAAAATTTTAAAATAAAATGAAATAGAGAGAGTAAGTGACAATTATTATTTCCCACATATTTTATATCTTCTTAAGAAAAATCATATGTACTTTGTTTTTTGAAATTGTGGTTTTAATTTCTAAATTTTTTTCACGTATATGAAAAATAAAAATTGTTACTTTTTAGCGAATGTCTTTTTCTTTCATTCTCAGTCGATCATATTAAAAGAGGTAGGTGAGTTAGATCCCCCCAAAACAAAAGTAGATATGCGTTTAAAGATACGTTAATGGTATTAATTCCATTCATATCATTCGTTCCTAGGGATGGCAATGGGTAGGATTTGGGTAAGGTACTATAGTACCCGTACCCATACCCGTAGTTTAAAAAAATACTGATACCTGTGCCGTATCCTCATGGATATCAACTTTAATATCCGTACTCTTACTCTCTGGGGTACCTAAATGCCCGTACCCATACCCATTATCCACATTTTAACTAAAAAGATCGATAAATAAATATTAAATTTAAAAATTATTCAAATATCATAATTCCAATCATAAATTATTATAAACTAAAATATTTTCTAAATCAAAACATTTCAAATGAACACTCATTACAATACACATTCAAATATCCATAATAATATTTTATAAAGTTACAACTCTTACGACAATATTATTTGAGATAAGTAAAAACAATTTATAAGAAGTTGCAAGTATAATTATAAAGACACGATTAATAAGATATAACTCTTAGTAATAAAGTCACAATTATTTAATTATTCATCACAATCAAATTCTTAAAAAGTTTGCAAACGTTTATCTTTTGATTATAAATATTTTAATGGTCCAATGATATTAATAGATATTAAAACATAAAAGAAAATAATTAATTAAACTAAACATTAATATACTAAATAAATAAAAAATATATTTATATAAGTGCGGGTGCGGGACGGGTACTATAGTACCCGTACCCACACCCATACCCGCTTAATTTTGCGGGTAATTACCCGTCCCCGTACCCATACCCATTATGCGGGTTTTTACCCTATCCACTGTGGGTTTTTTTTGCGGGTACCCACTGGATCTGGGTCTAATTGTCATCCCTAATCGTTCCTTTTATATACGCTTAACTTATACATCTATATTAGAAGGTGAAACTAACATAATTTATATAAAGTTCAAATATATAAAGAAAAAATAAAATAAAGTATAAATTTAATTTGTGAGCGGAAAAATTTATAATAAATTATATTTTTATATAATGTAACTAAAACTGTAATAAAAAAATTAATAAAATTAGAGAAATTAAAATTATAATTAAACTTTATTTAAAAAAATAGTGTTTGACGATACTTTTAAAAAAAAATTAAATTTATAATAAATTAATTTTTTTTTTCAATTTAAACAAATGAACTATTTATAAGAAATTTATTGTAAATCTTATTTGAGTCATATCTCGACAACTTTTAGTGGTAAAAATATTTTATTTAAAGTTACAATAGAGATTGAAAAAGGCAAAAATAACGTGAATAAATATATCAATTAAGAATTTGATCCTTTTAAGTGAGTGAATCAATAATCTATAATATAACGGTATATAATAGATCATGTATGTATGTATACATAATATCAATCTTTTATTTGATCATCATCAATAATTATACCACTCATTTTATTCTCTAAAGTAATTATTTTTGAAGAGTCATATCCAAGTTGAAATTTTTTGCTTCTCTTCAATATTTTTCTAATGAATTTATTTGGGATAGTTAGATATATATTATAAAGTTAGTGTTTGGGGGAGACATGTAACTTTGAAGACATGTAAGAAGACTTTGGACTAGATTTGGTGTTGGCAGTACTCAGGCAAAACAATTGTAGTCATGGTAAGATCACATAAGATTCAACGGGATTGTAAGTAGAAACGTTTATGAGAGTCATTTCACAGCGTAATTGCTACATAAGCATAGTTAACAATGCCCTTGATACTAAGTCCATATGCCATTGATATTGATAAAAACTTAATTATCTATGTCTTATCTTGTCAATATACTAACAACGAAAATTTGGAAACTGTGATTTTTTGCCTCCTCATTCTACTTCTCTTCATCCTCCCGAAGAGAAGTTAATTTTGTTTTGTATTTATGTGTAATGCTTCTTCTAAGTCTTATACCTCATAAATATTGTTACGACAAATAACATGAATTTCTCAAATAATATATTTTGGTAAGTCTCTTCGTTGTGATGCTCTCATCTTCGGTAAAGAATGTTGAATATTTATTTAATCAAATAAACTATTTATCATATAATAAAAAGTGGATGCTCCTCCATCTCTCTATGTTTGTCTATGCAACCTCTAACATACTATCGAAAGATAAGATTCTATCAAAATTGAACAAATATAAAGGTTAGATGAGTATCTACCAAAATAAAAAATTTATTAAAGTTTTTGATAAATAAAGTATGAATTCAAAAAAGAGATTAAAACTTAATTAAACGAGCATCTACCAAAATAAAAATTTTATTAAAGTTTTCGATAAAAAAGGGTCTAAGTTCAAAAAAGAGATTAAAACTTAATTAAATGTGGCATAAAAATACCTACAATGTTAAAAGTAAATGTCTAAATTGTTCATAAACAATTGCAAAAGTACCCTGTTGATACTAAGTAAGAAAAATAATAAAAAAAATACTAAAAGAGAACTCGAAAGTCTAAAGTAACATTAAGAGAATAACAAAAAAAATATAGATATAATTTATATAACCACAAAAGCATTAATTAGATCAAAATTCATCAGGGTTTAGACTTTTCTTTTTGTGATATGGGTTGAATTCAATGTTAGATTAAATTATAGTGGAAAAAAGTATACTTATTTTTTTTTTAAATAAAATTTAATTATACGGATCGCTGACCAACCAACGAATTTACAGTTTTAATTTTAATTGTATATTAGATACTAACTCGCGAGTTGCGCGGTAGAATTTTAAAAATAATGTTAATTTTGTTTTACAGTAAAATATATTCAAGTATTTATGTACTTAAAGATAAATATATTTTTGAATAATTATATATAAGTTAGGTTGGCTTTAGTACCCAAAAAAAATTGTTGACTAATACAATTCATGCAAAATATATTTAAATGTGTAATTAGTTTATTCAAGCTTTTTTGTTTCATTGAAGTTGTTCTTCTAATGATATATTTGTTAAATAATTATGTATTTCTTTATCGTTAAAATTATACATTTAGCTACAATATTTCTTCATTATATATAATTTATATTAATTTTGATATAGTAAATTTATAAATTTATGTAATTTTTTACATTTTCGATTTTATATGTACTAAATAATATTGGATGATTTGTATTTTTTGTATAAGTTATTGAAATGAAAATTTTTATGAGTAATTAGAGCTTTTTAAGTATATTGATGAGTGATTGAGTGATAGTTCAAAATGTATGAAAATAATTGTCTTTGGCAAGTGAAAAGATTTGAATTATATATTGAAGAAACAAAATATAATGGAATAGAAGATGAATTTGGAATGTACCACATCAAAATTCTGGTGAGTTGACAAATATTGAGGACGTGGCATAGATGAAATTTTTTTGGAGGTTCTTCTAATAATATATTTGTTAAATAGTTATGTATTTCTTTATTGTTAAAGTTATACATTTAGCTACAATATTTATTCATTTTATATTAGTTTTGAAACGTTAAATTTATAAATTTATGTAATTTTTCACATTTTCAATTTTATATGTTTATCCTAATTCTTTCAATCTCACTATCGATCTAACCATGCGCTAAATAATATTGAATGATTTGCATTTTGTTGTATGAATTATTGAAATAAAAGTTTTTATGAGTAATTAGAGTTTTTTATTGATGAGTCATTGAATGATAAATTAAAGTTCAAAATGTATGAAATAATTGTACAAGCGAAAAAGTTTACATTATATATTGAAAAAACAAAACGTAATGGAATAGAAGATGAATTTGAAATGTGTCACATCTGAAATTTTAACAAGTTGTTAAATATTAGCGAATGTGACATAAATGAATTTTTTTTAGTATTTTATTTTAATTATTATATAGTAAAAGTTTTTACAAGTAATTAGAGTTTTTTCAGTGTATTGATGAGTCTAAATGATAAATTAGAGCTCAAAATATATAAAATAATTATATTTGGAGAAGTGAAAAACTTTACATTATATATTAAAGAAACAAAACATAATGCAATAGAAGAAGAATTTGAAATGTAACATATCTAAATTTTTAATGAATTGAAAAATATTAAAGAATGTGACAGATGAATATTTTTTTAGAGATTCTATTTTAATTATTATAATAATAGATAATAAATTCCACACTTTAAACGGTCCAAGTTACGTGGAACAACAAAAATTGGTCTAAACTCGTGTAGGTGCCCAACTTTGATATTTAGTATTCAACAACATCCTTTGAATAAATCATATTTAATAGAGAAAACTTTAAAAAATAAAAAATCATATATCTTTAACGCACTTGTTTTTGTTTTTTTGAAAAGGCTCCTTATAGTACTTATGAACTTAATCACCTTATAAAATATCTCATTTGGATTATACATAATTCTTAAGAAAATAAATAATTGTGTTGGTTTTAATAATACTATGAGTTTAATTAACTCAAATATCCTTATTTATTACAATTTTTGAAACACTTAAATGAGTTGAGATATAATATATATAATTATGTATAAGTGAAAAACAGTATTTATATTTTACTTATATACCATTTTTCCAATAATATGCAATTATTTTGATAAAATGACTTTTTTCTTTGTGATTTATCATATTTAGTTTTAGTATTTTAGTCATTTTCCTTTTAAAATGTGGCCAAGATAATTCTT
>JBBPBR010000007.1:757779-768925 GCA_037974775.1 Cicer pinnatifidum | reverse complement strand
AAAAAAAAAAAAAGGCATAGTTGGACTAAACTCCAAATACTAGAAAAAGATTAAAAAAAAATGACAATGAGTTCCTAGTGAAGTAAAATGGGTAGGATACAACTTTGTGAGGAAATTAAAATTGGGAATGAACTTCGTCACAAAAATGAATTAATTCCGCAAATCAAACGAAGTCCTTTCTCTTTTCAGATTTTCTCCGTTTTGTAGCTGTTTTTATTTTTTATTTTTATACGAAGATGATGGATATTGTTAGAGCACATCCAACAATAAGATTTTTAATGATAAAATAATATTTTTCTAGTTTTGATTTTTCATAAACTTGAGAATGCAGCCCGCCATGGTGGAAAACCATGTCCTCCTGAAACAAGGTGTTTGTGAGCAAAAACAACAATTTAAAAAAGAAAAACTAAGACCCTTATTCAGAATAATTGCAAGTTTCATTGATTTTGGTTTTGAAAATCAATTTTAAAATAAAAATAAAATAAAATTGAATTGATTTTACTTAATTTTAAAACAGAATTTTTAAATAGGTTTTATAACTGAACATACCTTAGTTGCATTACCTAATGTATTTTTAAGGTTGTTAACTTAACCAACTATTATTTTTGACTTTGAACTATGGATTTTTAATCTTGGACACTTATATTAAGAAATAATTAAGTTGGTTTAGTTTTTTTTATCCTCATTTATTAAATAATAATAAAATTGATTTAATACATATTTTTTTTAGTTATCAAGTGTATAAAAGAAAAAATATCAATTAATTATATTTTGAATTTTTTAAATAATTAAAGTTATTAAACAAAAGTAAAATACTGAAAAAAGAATAAAATTGATTTTAAATTTTGTCAAAGTTTATTATATTCATAAAAGGTGTAGTTTATGGTAACAACCTTCCAAAAAACACGTAAGGAAGTGCCCCTAAGTTTTTCTTTAATAATTTTAATTTTTAAATTAATATGTCAATGTTAATATTAGTACTGCTTTAACAACCATTCACTATCAAGTGTGACAACCATCTACCACCGTCACTCACCTCCATCGGGGCTACTCACCTTGGGTCACTGCCAACACCACTTGCCAATCACATGTAACAACGTCACTACCATCATGATCATCCACCTTAGAAATTACATTAATTTAAATCTATTTACCACAAATAATTTTTTTTTCAATAATAAAATGAATAAAAAAGTAAAAAATATTGTTATTAGAAACTTAAAGAGAAAGAAATGTGTAATAAAAATTATGAAAGACAAATTAAGACTAAGAAAAATAAATTATTCCAATTAACAAAAAAAAAATGTTTCATATACAAATTAAGAGTAAAAATAAAAAAAAATTAACACTTATAAATTTATTATTATTAAATTACAAAAATACCGTTTCTTCATTAAATTTATTATTATTAAATTAAAAAAATACTATTTCTTTATAAAATAACTTTTATATCAACTTAATTCAATTTTAACAGTTAATTTGACAAAAATTGAATTTGGCTCCGAGTCCCAAACGAAGAGATTCAAAATTTAAAATAACATTGATGTGACTTACAATTTCATATAATATCTTTACATAAATTTTAAAAAATAATTAATTTATACACATTTTAATAGATAAAAAATTGGATTAAAAAGAAAAGAAAAACCAAAATATTATAATTAAAGAAGATACATTATCAAAAATATAATTTAATTGATTATTTATTATATCTTAATTTCAATTATTAAAAATATTTAAAAAAATAAAACTCATTTTATCATTAAAAATTATTCAACTAATCATTCTATTAAAAGTGATTCACAATGGTCTCACAAAATTTTGGATGGGAATTTGTGATGGTTACAGATTTTGAAAACACGCTCATAATCTGCTAAGAAAGGGATTTTTCTTTTTGAACGTTACACAACGAGATGATACGCGTGATTTCTTCCTTTTAGGGGAATAACTCGTGAATATTTCATTTTCTAAAAGTAAATAAATTATCGGTGAGCCTATTCCTCTTGTTTTGTTACTTTCATTTTCTAAAACAATTTATGAGTATATAGTCAATTATAGATGAACTTAACCCTTTGAAATTTAGTTAAATTAAATAGTTATAAATAACTATGGTGAGTTTTTATTTTGTATTTTGATTTATATTTTATATTATTATTAAATAAAAATTATTATGATTTTTTGTGATAATCATTTAAGTTTGATGTATTAATTTTAAAAATATTTTTTCATATACTTGACTCCTCATAAAATTTATAATAGTTGCACCATTGCTTAAAATGTAGTATTAAGTAGTAAAAAAAAATGTTGCTTGTTGACAAAATATTAAATAATATCAAAAACTCACACACACATCGTCTATTAGATCTCAAATTCATATTACACACAGTATAATAATATAAATATTTGACCATTAAACAATAATTTTAAATATATAGTAATATTTCACAATAATGTGACTTTATTATATCATTTATTTTAGTCAACTCATTTATTATTATGATATGAAAATTAGTTGTTATTGTATTAACATATATATATCCTCCCTCCCTTAAAAAAATATAAATAAAAATTAATGAAAGAAAAATTGATATAAATAATTTAAATTTTGAGTCAAATACAATTAAATTTATTTACAAAAATATAATAAGAGCATTTGTATTGTCCATAGAATAGAGTTCTAGAGTAGTATTGGTGTGGTGGTCCCAATTATATAAAACATAGCAACAAATTATCACATGCAAACAAAAAAACAATTAATTTAGTGGCATGATTCTTACTCTATTTACCTGCTACCTTATTTGTTAATTTTTGTACCACTTTTTAAGTATGTGAATTGGATGGATAGTGGTATAAGCATATATAGCACATAGATTTTGTAAGATTGTAAGTGGAGTATGATGATGGACTTACATTTCACGGTTGGGATCACCCTAATTATACCATCCTTTGGGAATGATGATATTTTCCATGTATGTGTAAGCAAAAAACAACACGAGAAAATGGACCCCAAGCCCTTCCAAGGTATAGTGCTCCTGATCCCGTGACCTTAAAGTGAACAAATGAGAATCCCGTGTCTTCTAATGAACTGCTCCTTCCTTGTGCTATTAATGCTCCTGTGTTTCTTGCTATCGCATGCACGTGATACCCTTATATCATAAATGGCTAACTAGGAAATTGTAACTCACAGCAACAAACACATTTGTGAATCTTAAAAAAATAATATTTACAATTTGAGCACCATGAGACTTCAATCACTTCTTCTTCTCCTTCAATCTCTTCTTCTTCTCCTATTTGTTGTGTTTGTGTCCTCTATGGCTACTAGAAATCAAGGTGTCCCCGATGGTTGGGTTCCCATCAAGGATCTTAACGACCCACATGTGATTGAACTTGCCAATTTCGCCATAACCGAACATGACAAACAAACACAAGATAATCTAAAGTTCGATAAGGTCATAGGTGGTGAGACTAAGGTTGTCGAAGGGATAAAATACTGCCTCAACATTACTACAACCGGTGGTATCCATTATAACAAATACAGTGTTACTGTGTTGGAGAAGGCATGACTACACGTTAGAAACCTCACTTACTTTGTGCCTATTCTTGAGTAAGTTATTCACATGTAATCATGCAATGACATAATAAAAACCTTTCTTTTTTCATTATAATGGATTGTGATTCTAACTGTGTTGTTGATATTTACAAACTTTCTTATGATTATGATTCCAATATAACAAATACACTGTTACTGTGTTGGAGAAGGCATGGCTACACTTTAGAAACCTCACTTACTTTGTGCCTATTCTTGAGTAAGATATTCACATGTAATCATGCAATGACATAATAAAAACCTTTCTTTTTTCATTATAATGGATTGTGATTCTAACTGTGTTGTCGATATTTACAAACTTTCTCATAATAAAAATTAGTTGTTATTGTATTAACATATATATATCCTCCCTCTCTTAAAAAAATATAAATAAAAATTAATGAAAGAAAAATTGATTAAATGATTTAAATTTTGAGTCAAATACAATTAAATTTATTTACAAAAATATAATAAGAGCATTTGTATTGTCCATAGAATAGAGTCCTAGAGTAGTATTGATGTGGTGGTCCCAATTATATAAAACAAAGCAACAAATTATCAGATGTGCATGCCTATGTATAAAACTTTAGTGTTAGGATGCTTACCTTATCTATATAACGTACGAAACAAAAAAACAATTAATTTAGTGGCATGATTCTTACTCTATTTACCTGCTACCTTATTTGTTAATTTTTGTAGCACTTTTTAAGTATGTGAATTGGATGGATGGTGGTATAAGCATATATAGCACATAGATTTTGTAAGATTGTAAGTGGAGTATGATGATGGACTTACATTTCACGGTTGGGATCACCCCAATTATACCATCCTTTGGGAATGATGATATTTTCCATGTATGTGTAAGCAAAAAACAACACAAGAAAATGGACCCCAAGCCCTTCCAAGGTATAGTGCTCCTGATCCCGTGACCTTAAAGTGAACAAATGAGAATCCCGTGTCTTCTAATGAACTGCTCCTTCCTTGTGCTATTAATGCTCCTGTGTTTCTTGCTATCGCATGCACGTGACACCCCTATATCATAAGAGGCTAACTAGGAAATTGTAACTCACAGCAACAAACACATTTGTGAATCTTGAAAAAATAATATTTACAATTTGAGCACCATGAGACTTCAATCTCTTCTTCTTCTCCTTCAATCTCTTCTTCTTCTCCTATTTGTTGTGTTCGTGTCCTCTATGGCTACTAGAAATCAAGGTGTCCCCGGTGGTTGGGTCCCCATCAAGGATCTTAACGACCCACATGTGATTGAACTTGCCAATTTCGCCATAACCGAACATGACAAACAAACACAAGATAATCTAAAGTTCGATAAGGTCATAGGTGGTGAGACTAAGGTTGTCGAAGGGATAAAATACTGCCTCAACATTACTACTACCGATGGTATCCAATATAACAAATACATTGTGACTGTGTTGGAGAAGGCATGGCTACACTTTAGAAACCTCACTTACTTTGTGCCTATTCTTGAGTAAGTTATTCACATGTAATCATGCAATGACATAATAAAAACCTTTCTTTTTTCATTATAATGGATTGTGATTCTAACTGTGTTGTCGATATTTACAAACTTTCTTATGATTATGATTCCAATATAACAAATACATTGTTACTGTGTTGGAGAAGGCATGGCTACACTTTAGAAACCTCACTTACTTTGTGCCTATTCTTGAGTAAGTTATTCACATGTAATCATGCAATGACATAATAAAAACCTTTCTTTTTTCATTATAATGGATTGTGATTCTAACTGTGTTGTCAATATTTACAAACTTTCTCATAATAAAAATTAGTTGTTATTGTATTAACATATATATATCCTCCCTCCCTTAAAAAAATATAAATAAAAATTAATGAAAGAAAAATTGATATAAATGATTTAAATTTTGAGTCAAATACAATTAAATTTATTTACAAAAATATAATAAGAGCATTTGTATTGTCCATAGAATAGAGTCCTAGAGTAGTATTGGTGTGGTGGTCCCAATTATATAAAACATAGCAACAAATTATCAGATGCGCATGCCTATGTATAAAACTTTAGTGTTAGGATGCTTACCTTATCTATATAACGTACGAAACAAAAAAAACAATTAATTTAGTGGCATGATTCTTACTCTATTTACCTGCTACCTTATTTGTTAATTTTTGTAGCACTTTTTAAGTATGTGAATTGGATGGATGGTGGTAATTGGATGGATGGTGGTATAAGCATATATAGCACATAGATTTTGTAAGATTGTAAGTGGAGTATGATGATGGACTTACATTTCACGGTTGGGATCACCCCAATTATACCATCCTTTGGGAATGATGATATTTTCCATGTATGTGTAAGCAAAAAACAACACGAGAAAATGGACCCCAAGCCCTTCCAAGGTATAGTGCTCCTGATCCCGTGACCTTAAAGTGAACAAATGAGAATCCCGTGTAAATAGAAAAAATAATAGTTACAATTTTGTGAATCTTGAAACTCACAGCAACAATGAGAATCTATGGCTATGGCTAGTGAACAATTTTGTAACTCACAGCAACAAACACCATTTGTGAATCTTGAAAAAATAATAGTTACAATTTGAGCGCAATGAGACTTCAATCTGTTGTTCTTCTCCTATTTGTTGTGTTTGTGGCCTCTATGGCTATTAGAAATCAAGGTGTCCCCGGTGGTTGGGTCCCCATCAAGGACCTTAACAACCCACATGTGATTGAACTTGCCAATTATGCCATAATCGAACATGACAAACAAACACAGGATAATCTAAAGTTCGATAAGGTCATAGGTGGTGAGACTAAGGTTGTCGAAGGGATAAAATACTGCCTCAATATTACTACTACCGGTGGTATCCAATATAACAAATACACTGTTACTGTGTTGGAGAAGGCATGGCTACACTTTAGAAACCTCACTTACTTTGTGCCTATTCTTGAGTAAGTTATTCACATGTAATCATGCAATGACATAATAAAAACCTTTCTTTTTTCATTATAATGGATTGTGATTCTAACTGTGTTGTCGATATTTACAAACTTTCTTATGATTATGATTCCAATATAACAAATACATTGTTACTGTGTTGGAGAAGGCATGGCTACACTTTAGAAACCTCACTTACTTTGTGCCTATTCTTGAGTAAGTTATTCACATGTAATCATGCAATGACATAATAAAAACCTTTCTTTTTTCATTATAATGGATTGTGATTCTAACTGTGTTGTCAATATTTACAAACTTTCTCATAATAAAAATTAGTTGTTATTGTATTAACATATATATATCCTCCCTCCCTTAAAAAAATATAAATAAAAATTAATGAAAGAAAAATTGATATAAATGATTTAAATTTTGAGTCAAATACAATTAAATTTATTTACAAAAATATAATAAGAGCATTTGTATTGTCCATAGAATAGAGTCCTAGAGTAGTATTGGTGTGGTGGTCCCAATTATATAAAACATAGCAACAAATTATCAGATGCGCATGCCTATGTATAAAACTTTAGTGTTAGGATGCTTACCTTATCTATATAACGTACGAAACAAAAAAAACAATTAATTTAGTGGCATGATTCTTACTCTATTTACCTGCTACCTTATTTGTTAATTTTTGTAGCACTTTTTAAGTATGTGAATTGGATGGATGGTGGTAATTGGATGGATGGTGGTATAAGCATATATAGCACATAGATTTTGTAAGATTGTAAGTGGAGTATGATGATGGACTTACATTTCACGGTTGGGATCACCCCAATTATACCATCCTTTGGGAATGATGATATTTTCCATGTATGTGTAAGCAAAAAACAACACGAGAAAATGGACCCCAAGCCCTTCCAAGGTATAGTGCTCCTGATCCCGTGACCTTAAAGTGAACAAATGAGAATCCCGTGTAAATAGAAAAAATAATAGTTACAATTTTGTGAATCTTGAAACTCACAGCAACAATGAGAATCTATGGCTATGGCTAGTGAACAATTTTGTAACTCACAGCAACAAACACCATTTGTGAATCTTGAAAAAATAATAGTTACAATTTGAGCGCAATGAGACTTCAATCTGTTGTTCTTCTCCTATTTGTTGTGTTTGTGGCCTCTATGGCTATTAGAAATCAAGGTGTCCCCGGTGGTTGGGTCCCCATCAAGGACCTTAACAACCCACATGTGATTGAACTTGCCAATTATGCCATAATCGAACATGACAAACAAACACAGGATAATCTAAAGTTCGATAAGGTCATAGGTGGTGAGACTAAGGTTGTCGAAGGGATAAAATACTGCCTCAATATTACTACTACCGGTGGTATCCAATATAACAAATACACTGTTACTGTGTTGGAGAAGGCATGGCTACACTTTAGAAACCTCACTTACTTTGTGCCTATTATTGATTAAATTATTCACATGTAATCATGCAATAACATAATAAAAACGTTTCTTTTTTCATTATAATGGATTGTGATTCTAATTGTGTTGTATGTATACATAATTATGTATACGTATTTAGATTGGTATACATACATATTTATGTATTACATACGTATTTATGTATACGTATTTATGTTTATATGTATACGTATTAATGTTTGCATATATAAGTAGATGAAGATTTGTCTTTGCATTTTAGTTAGTTTGGGCCACAATCTCACTATTAGGCTCAATTTATATGGACCAAAGCCCATTTACGATTATGTGGCAACTAGCTGTCAACTTGGCATAACTTGTACGCAATATAAATGAGAAAACCAAGCGGTGCTAACTAACCCACAAAAGCACGATTTGAAAAGATAAAAAGTAGCAATTAACAGCATCATGAGATTTCAATTCGTTTTTCTTCTCCTCGTTGTTCTGTTGGCATCTAAGCCTACGAGAAATCAAGCTATCCCTGGCGGATGGAGTCCGATCGAGAACATCAACGATCCACATGTGATCGATGTTGCCAATTTCGCTGTAACTGAATACGACAAGCGAAGTGTGGCCAAGCTGAAGTTCGAGAAAGTTATCAAAGGTGAATCCCAGGTTGTCTCAGGAGCCAATTACCGCCTCGTACTTTCTGCTAATGACGGTTCCGTTTCTAACCACTACGAAGCTGTTGTTTGGGAGAAGTTATGGTTGCGCTTTAGGAACCTCACTTCCTTTGTTCAACTTCATGCTTAAATTATTAAATGTTGCTTTAGGAACCCACATGTGATTGAACTTGCCAATTATGCCATAACCGAACATGACAAACAAACACAGGACAATCTAAAGTTCGATAAGGTCATAGGTGGTGAGACTAAGGTTGTCGAAGGGATAAAATACTGCCTCAACATTACTACTACCGGTGGTATCCAATATAACAAATACACTGTTACTGTGTTGGAGAAGGCATGGCTACACTTTAGAAACCTCACTTACTTTGTGCATATTCTTGATTAAATTATTCACATGTAATCATGCAATAACATAATAAAAACGTTTCTTTTTTCATTATAATGGATTGTGATTCTAATTATGTTGTATGTATATATAATTATGTATACGTATTTAGATTGGTATACATACGTATTTATGTATACGTATTTATGTTTATATGTATATGTATTAATGTTTACATATATACGTAACTATGTATACGTATTTATGTATACGTATTTAGACAAAGAGAAAATATAGATTTCGTCCACACTTTTTCACCAGCCACTAAACTAACATCCATTAGGGTGCTTATATCACTTGCGGCTATTCGTAACCTGTTGATACACCAGATGAATGTTAAAAACACTTTTTTGAATGGTGATCTGGAAGAAGAAATTTATATGAAACAACCTGAAGGTTTTGTAATTCATGAACAAGAAGACAAGGTATGTAAGTTAGATAAGTCTCTATATGGTCTTAAACAAGCTCATAAGAAATGACATGAAATGTTTGATAACTTGATTAAAACAAATGAGTTTAAAGTGAATGAAAGTGACAAATGTATTTACTACAAATTTGAAAATGGCATTTGCACTATCATATGTTTCTATGTAGTCGTCATACTCATATTTCATTCAAATATTCATGTTGTAAAAATTGTGAAATCATTGTTGTGTAACAACTTTGATATGAAAGATCTCAGAGAAGCGAATGTAATCCTTGAAATTAAGATTATTAGGTTAGAAAATGAAATTTATTTGGATCAGTCTCACTATGTTGAAACAATACTAAAAAATTATTATGATTTTTTGTGGTAATCATTTAAGTTTGGTATATTAATTTTAAAAATATTTTTTTATATATATATTTGACTCCCTCTTAAAATTTATAATAATTTCACCGTTACTTGTTGACAAAATATTAAATAATGCCAGAAACTCAAATATACACGTCTATTGTATCAAAAATTCAAATTCATGATATATGATAGAACAATATGAATATTTGACAATTAAACCATAATTTTAAATATATAATAATATTTCACAATAATGTCACTTTATTATATTATTTATTTTAGTCAACTCATTTATTATTGTGATATGAAAATTAGTTGTTATTGTATTAACATATATATCCTCCCTCCCTTAAAAAAATATAAATAAAAATTAATAAATGAAAAATTGATATAAATGATTTAAATTTTGAGTCAAATACAATTAAATTTATTTACAAAAAGAGTAACTCGTATGCACATAAATAAGAGCCAAACTAGCAAATTGTAACTCACAGCAACAAACACCATTTGTGAATCTTGAAAAAATTATAGTTACAATTTGAGCACCATGAGACTTCAATCTATTGTTCTTCTCTTATTTGTTGTGTTTGTGGCCTCTATGGCTATTAGAAATCAAGGTGTCCCCGGTGGTTGGGTCCCCATCAAGGACCTTAACGACCCACATGTGATTGAACTTGCCAATTATGCCATAACCGAACATGACAAACAAACACAGGATAATCTAAAGTTCGATAAGGTCATAGGTGGTGAGACTAAGGTTGTCGAAGGGATAAAATACTGCCTCAACATTACTACTACCGGTGGTATCCAATATAACAAATACACTGTTACTGTGTTGGAGAAGGCATGGCTACACTTTAGAAACCTCACTTACTTTGTGCCTATTATTGATTAAATTATTCACATGTAATCATGCAATAAAATAATAAAAACGTTTCTTTTTTCATTATAATGGATTGTGATTCTAATTGTGTTGTATGTATACATAATTATGTATACGTATTTAGATTGATATACATATGTATTTATGTATACGTATTTATGTTTATATGTATACGTATTTATGTTTGCATATATACGTAACTATGTATACGTATTTATGTTTAAACACATATACAAACACATATATTGTATATGTATACAAACATAAATACGTATATAAGACTCTTGATCTTTCACCTCTGAAATCATAATCCATGTATTATTTTTTATATCAATAATATTTA
This sequence comes from Cicer pinnatifidum, assembly GCA_037974775.1. Taxonomy (NCBI): domain Eukaryota; kingdom Viridiplantae; phylum Streptophyta; class Magnoliopsida; order Fabales; family Fabaceae; genus Cicer; species Cicer pinnatifidum. Next base: position 757,905 of record JBBPBR010000007.1, on the reverse strand, counting down.
TACACATTTAAGTTTTCATTTCTATATTTGTTTAATATTTTATTTTTTTTCATTATACTATTCTCAATGTTTTGATTAGATTGATGGATATTGATTTTTTTTTTTTTACGAGAAACATAATCCATG
>JBBPBR010000007.1:713459-724569 GCA_037974775.1 Cicer pinnatifidum | reverse complement strand
AAAGTATATATTATTTTAGTAAATACACATTAAAAGTACTTTAATTATATAATTCAATCAAATTTTATTTTATAAAACAATGTTTGAAAAATAAGCATCCAAATATAAATAACGTTAAAAAAATAATTTTAATTTAAAATATATTTATAAAATTAAGTTAACAAAAAATTACATTTATAAACGTTAATTCATAATTGGAAGTTCAAGCTTTTTTTAAGTTTGTTGTAATATTGAAAAATTATTAGGAAGTGTTGCCGTATAGTTTAAGAAATACAAATTCTATTTTTATTGTTTAGAATGTAGGTTTATAATACGTATGAGTTCATTGTTTAATTGTGGTTTTGACGTTTGGCACATAGTAGTCATTCTAAATTTGATGTTGAAATTTATTGACGGATTAATTAGAAAATGAGAATGGAGGTAGACAATAATGAGATGAAATCATTTAAGGATCATCAGTCTTGTTATAAACCACAATGATTAGATGTGATATTTGCTTCAAATGATTGCAAAATGATATTCCTTGTTATACCTACATGACTGGTGGGCTTCTATCAATGTTGTCCATCAATGATGCCAAACGTGATTTATAATTTATATAGTGCTGCTTTTAGTCTTTTAACATCATCAGTCTTGTATTTTGTTTATATTTACTCTTCATTATTATGTTTTAAGTATGACTTTGATTCTTTACATCCAATGGTTGAGTGAATAGAAGTGTAGTGTGAACCAAATTTAATGTTTATATTATTTTCTGCATTTACAAATTCTTGGACCTTTTTGCGAACTTTAATTAAAAATGAAATATTTATGCAATATAGTGATGTTTAATTTCCTTTCGTACATTGACTTATATAAAATGATGTTTAATTTTAATGTCAATTGTTCTAAAATGTAGAATTAGAATTTATGTTAAACATATAAAAAATATATTATCACAAAAGACGTAAATTTTTTCATAGTAATTGTGTACAACTTGCTACTAAGGTGTATTCTTTTTCATCAATAAATAAAACAATTGTTCTTTATCGCTTGTTTGACATTGAGAATAGATTTTCTTCAATGAAATGACAACCACTAGTAGTATTTTTTTCTTCTTTCAATTTTATCTTCGGTATAGTCAACATCACATAAACTTACTAACTTGTAATTCCTTGATTTCTTATACAACAAATTGATATTTGTTTCTTTCATATATTTAAAATTATCTTAATAATAGTAATATGTAATTTTGTATGTTCTAACTGAAACTTAACACATAGGTACTCACTGAATAAAATATTAGGTCTTATAGCAAACACATAAAAGAGTGAACCTATCATAACTTTGTATACGTTTTGGTCTATCTTTTTACTTGTTTCGTCTATGCCAATAACACTAGTTGGATACATGAGAGTTTGCATTGATTTGGATTTTTCCCATTTAAATTTCTTCATGAGTTTATTTCGGTATATTTCGATTGGTGAATGTTTACTCCATTATAACATTTTTTATTTGAATCCTTTGAAATAACTTGAGTTCTCCCATCAAGATCATCTAAAACTAATTTTGCATTAACTTCCTATTAACAATAGCCTTGTCCAATCATAAATTTTTTGCTTCTGCACAAGGTGTTTCTTCTAGTTCGTTCGCCAATGATATGAATATCTGCAATTTTTTATAGCTAACTTATTTGTCATCAAACCATATATGTATTGGTTCTTCAACAATTAGAGTTTTTTTTTATTGTATATTATGTAGGATTCAACACGAAATTGTTTAAAAAAAAGCCTTTGTAACTGATATCCAAACATGCAATCATGGTACCTTCCTCTCATATGTGACCACTGACCACAATCATCTTACATTATGGCATAACTTTCAGAAAAGTCCTTATTGATGCATAAGACATCTTAAGTTATGTTTGTATCCGTGTTGGTATCATGCTACATGTTTTAAAAACACTTGGACGAGGTGAGATCAAATTTTTTTTGCGTCAATCTTTACGGGTTTCACATGGGTAGGAGCACGTATACAAACATTTCATATCCATACCGCCAGTTGGATGTATATATGATAGTGGACAGGCAGGAGTCGGAAAATTTGTATGTTGCTTTCTCATTCTCTTCTAAATACTTAACTCCGTCACCCAAATGTTAATATTTTTTACTAATAATTTTTCTATACTACATTTTTTTTATTATATCACTTTTTATACTATAAAAATAAAATTTTAGTGCCTTTTAAAAGGCATTATGCAATCGCATGGTCTAAATATGTTTAGGGTACTCTAAACATGTTTATAGTAAGCGCTAATATATGTCGTAATATACAATATTATAATTATATTGATTTGTATATCCGACCACACTATTTATTAAAAAAATCGTAATTAATCGTGGCTTTAAAATAAATAAAAAACTATGAGATAATGTCCGAGTTGCTATTACAAATACATATGTCATAGGTACATTTACATATGTTTGTTTATTTATAGAGTCAAAGAGCTTCATAGTTGAGTGTACATTTCTTTAATTTGAGACCATATTATGTATAATTTTTTTAGGTGAAAATAACTTTATTCTTCCATCAATAACAATTCCTTCGTCAATGACAAAAGTAGAAATACAATTTGGTAGATAAGAATAATTGCTTGGGTTAAACATTAATATGGATGATCCGACTCAACACATAACAACCTTATTTTCTTCCTCAAAATAAAAGCTATATTGTTACTATCACGAATAAAAACCTTAAGAGATCCAACTCATTCTCATTATGTGAAATATTGGAGAATGGTTGAGACTACAACTTGACTAAAAGACTAAAAATTGACATGCTCTAACTCATGTTACTCAAAAAATGAATACTCAAACCCATATCTTTTATAAAAATAGTGAGTTTATTTAATTTTTTCAAAAGGTCATAGAAAAAGTAATTTTATTTTCTAAATCGTCTCTTATTGAAGCTTGTTTCTGAAAATAAAAATCTATATTAATTTAAAAGTATTTTAAAAATTATAAAATAAGATATAATTATTCAAAATTTAGATTATTTGTTTATATATATATATATATATATATATATATATATAAGTAATTTATCTAGAATAACATATAAATAAAAATTATATATAAAAAATAATTATATCTAATTAAAAATTAAAATGATATACATGTTTTAGTGTGAATCAGATATGATCTATATAATTGTATAAAAGCACAATTAGGATCGAAGTTATCTCTTAAAGAGATTAAACACGAGTGCATTCGGTTAATTTTTAATCTTTGTATCAAGTATTTTTTAATTGAAATTCTTTTGTAGAAATCGGCAGAGAAAGAGCACGTAACGAAACGGACACGTGTGAGGGCAAAAACGGGAAAACGCAGAAAAACTGAAAGGTAGATTAAATTTAGTTTAATCATATGAATTCGGCGAGTAACAGCAACCGAGTAATATAGTTGAAAAGAGCGAGACAAAAACACTAAACCAAAAAATACAAATGAATTAAGTGTTGGAGGAGAAGTTTATTGATTCTCGATCGAATTTTGAAACCCTAATTCAAATAAATCAAATGAATCATAATCAGTAGAAAAAATAGGTGTGTGCGTGTCTTCACCGAAGGGGCTCCGAAGAGCCCCTTCAGAGGTGGTGCTTTATTCCGAACCACCACCTCCGGAATCGCCCAAAATGAAGAGCCTCTTCAAGCCTAAGCCCCGAACTCCTTCCGACATTGTTCGTAACACTAGAGATCTTCTCCGCCTTCTCCAACACGCGCCTGATATCAAGCGCGATAACGACAAGGTCCTCTTATTTTTTATTTTTTTATTTTATTTTTTTGAATTTTTGGTTTCTGTTATCGATTTTGTTTCTGATGCTTTTGTTTTATGGTTATTTTTAAACCTAGGCGATCGAGTTGTTTAAAAATTTAAGGGAACTGAAAACGATTCTGTATGGAAATAGTGAAGCTGAACCAGTCCCTGAAGCTTGTTCGCAGTTGACTCAGGAATTCTTTAATGAAAATACTTTACGACTCCTTGTCCAGTGTCTTCCAAAATTGAACTTGGAGGTAATTACGAATTTGAAAAACATAGAGTTTATGATATGATACTAGCATTTCTTTAATCATATTGTTGATTTTTTTTTTTAATTTTTTTTTTTTTAATGTTTTGTTATATTGAGAGTTTGGGGTTGTGCAGGCTAGGAAAGATGCCACTCAAGTTGTGGCGAATTTACAGAGGCAACAGGTTCAGTCCAGGCTGATTGCGTCTGATTATCTGGAAAAAAATTTGGATCTTATGGATATTTTGATATCTGGGTAAACAACTGTTGGATTAATTTTTTTTGGTTTATTGATGTTTGGCTTAATAGTCTGTTGGCGAATTCACCGGCTTGACGAAATGGATAGAAATCTAAATCTAATTTTGAAATATTAGCTGAATTTTATGTATCTTTGGTGTACATTAGTCACTCATATTATTAATATGTGCAAATGACTAATTCTTGCTTTATCGAAGTTGATTCTTGTATGCTGTTGACTAACTGTTGTTTTTTCTCTTCCAGATATGAAAACGCCGACATGGCTTTGCACTATGGTGCAATGTTAAGGGAGTGCATAAGACATCAGATTGTGGCAAAGTAAGGAAAAAGGAGCAAATAATTTCATTTGTGTGTTTTCTGTGATTTCAAAAATTAAGTGATTCATGTTTTCAGATGGAATCAGAATCATCTTTTTCGGGGTTTTAATTCACTTTAGATTAGTGTTATATCTTGAAAGTGATATATAAATGCTATTGTTTCTTATACTTCCATATAATTACACCTTTCGTTGATTTATATTAACTCCGAAATGAGAAGGGTACCGTGTAAGATACAAAAACTTGAGTTTAAATAGATGAAAAATAAAAAATGTCATGGGTATGTTATTTCTTACAGGCTACTAGCGCAACTTTTGTGAGTAATGCTGTATATGTTGGTTTTATATCAGATATGTTCTGGAATCACCTCATATGAAGAAGTTTTTTGATTACATTCAGATTCCAAATTTTGACATAGCTGCAGATGCCGCGGCAACTTTTAAGGTAGTTATTAATTTTGGCGTCATGCACATTTTGCCCATAAAGTTTGGTGTTTTAAATGTCATTTTATCGCAGGAACTCATGACGAGACATAAATCTACTGTAGCTGAATTCCTTTCCAAGAATTATGAATGGGTAGGTCCCTATACACAATTTAATTAGAAAATATTTGCCTTTTTAGTTGCTATGCTTGTCTATTGACATGCCACTTTTTGTCCTATCTCCCCGCCCCTTCTTACTTAGCATATTAGCATGGGTGGTATGCTTGATTTGTAAAGGTTCTTACTGTAAAAGTTAGTAACTTGGTGCTAGTGAGGGCACTTTTAGCGTTTGTTTGGAACATATGAAAAAGAGAGGAAGGGAATTGTCTGAAACGAAAATACAACAATTGAGATTCAGTCTGCATTTTTTGGTATGCAACATGTAGCAGAGGGAAGGGAATAATTCGCAGGACCCACATGCTAAAGTGTTTCCTTCCCTTTGGATGGAAAGCATGATAAAAGGCTGCATATTGTAGCTGTTGTTACCATAGTAGCCTTATTTCATTAATAGTTAACCATATACTTTTTTAATTTCAATATTTACGTCATTTCACATAAATAATAACTTTATTTCATTGATAGTTAAGCATGGGCAGTAATAGTCATTAACTTGTTGCTAGCGAGGCACTTTTAGCGTTTGTTTGAAATGTATGAAAGAGAGAGGAAAGGAAATGTCAGAAACAAAAACACAATAATTCAGAATCATTCTGCATTTTGGTTTGCAACATACAGCTGATGGGAAAGGAATAATATGCAGTACTTACACAATCAATTGTTTCCTTCCCTTTTGGATGGAAAGCACGACAAAAGGCTACATATTTTAGCTGTTATTGTTATAATAACCATATTTCTTTAATAGTTAACTATTAAGTATTTAGTATTAACATTTTAACGTTAATATTTATATTTACGTCATTTCACAAATATACTTTTTTTTTTAAATTCTTGTCACTATGTACCACTACCAATCAAACAAGAGAGGGAGAAAAGGTTAAGCATTCTTTCCTTTTCAACTAAAAAAATCAACTCTCTTTGTCTCCTTTTATATTTTCCATCTTATTATCGCTTCTCAACCTTCTCTCTGAAATCAAGGGAAGCATTAGATCATGTTTTTAGTTCCGTCCGTGGTAACACTTATATTTATTTGCTTTGGCATAGATTATGTTCAGAGAAAGATAATTTTGTTATGCATATTTCAGACTATAATTTTAATCTTTCCATTCTTATTAGCTGCAATGGTTCAAATAGATCCATCTCTTTTGTTTCCTTGCTTTCATAAATTAAAACATTGTACTAAAAAATAAATTTCTTAAAATGTGGCGGAACATAACTTACTTACAAGTGCACGTGGATGAACACATTTTCTATTTAGCCACACTTGTAAATTCGTAGTCTCATTTTTCGGTGATTGATAACAACATAAAGGAGTTTATTCTCAGTTATAGGAATCAAATTAAAAACCACCTCGTTTTACTCTTTTTGGAGTATGTAATTTCTGACTTTCTGATACTTGCAAATATTTTGCATTTGATTTATCTCATTCCGTGTCAGTTACCAGCCACAACTCACTTTTTTATTGTAATTCTTTCAGTTTTTTGATGAATATAACTCCAAACTATTGGAATCTTCCAATTATATTACAAGGCGTCAAGCTGTGAAGGTATTGATTTGAGTTTTTGGCATTTATCTTAACTATAAGAATATTGAACTAGGCAAACGTGCAGATGTCTGGTATTCCAAGAAAGAATTATCCTCTTGAAATTGTTTTAATAATTTAATAAATTTTGCTTGTTTAATTATATGACCTATAAATATGAAAAATATACAACTCAATGCTCTATTGCTGCTGCTTTTGTTATACTGTCTCCTGTTAGATTGACTAGTAATAATGTTTCTCTCTCTCTGTTTTACAGTTGTTGGCAGATATGTTACTTGACCGCTCAAATGCAGCTGTAATGACACGATATGTCAGCTCAAGAGACAACTTAAGGATTTTGATGAATCTTATGAGAGTATGATATTTATGGTATTCCTGTATAGCTTCATATGACTCGTGACTTGTTTTCCTCCCTTGCTTGTTTCCTTCCCTGTCCAAAAACATAAAGGGTTGAATTTCAAAACATATTTTGCATTGATGATATAGAAGTATCAAATTGTCGTAAGCATTGAAAAATGTGTTTTTTTTCATTGAAATGCATTGCACCCTGTTCAGTGGTTCCCACTTCTCACTGATGTGGTCAATATCGAGTTTCTGATGTGCATGCATTATTGAACAGAAAGATCATTAGTTAGTTATATGTTTACACACGCTTTTAATGGGATGTTACTTGTTACTGTTATCCTTCTGCAGGAGTCAAGCAAGAGCATTCAGATAGAAGCATTTCATGTTTTCAAGGTACTAAAATTGCATATTATCGTTCTATACATTTTGAAGCTGTAATTATTTTTAACCTTTTGCCTCCCAAATTTTGCTTTTCTGTATTGACATGGTGTTCTTGCAACAGCTATTTGCTGCTAACCAAAAGAAACCACCTGATATCATCGGTATACTTGTTGCAAACAGAAGCAAGCTTCTGAGACTGTTGGGCGACTTGAAAATCGATAAAGGTAAGGATCTGATGTTATTTGTCCACAGTTTGCATTTGGTTTAATGGTATCATGTTCCCACATTTGCATATTTATTGGCATTTTCAGAGGATGAACAATTTGAAGCTGACAAGGCTCAAGTTATGAAGGAAATCGCTGCTCTTGAACCTAGGGAGTAGGGACCATCCTTGAGCACCATATTCTGTCAAGTTGCAAGTTGCACTGCACATTTCATTTTATTTATTTGTCTATTGTTATAGTTCTTTTAGTCTTCATCAACTTGAGATTAAAATTTCACACAGATCAATGTTTCCATTCCATAATTTTATATTGGTTCTGTAAATTTAGTAGTCAAATAAATTGCTAAAATAAGAAACATGCAGTAGATGTATATGGCTTTCTTGGGGGTCAAGAAAGCGTTACCTTAGCAACTCAAGTTGTTTATAAATTGCAAGAGATCATTCAAAACTTGACCATCTACGAATTGTATGATTAATTTAATCTAATATGATGGTCTTCTGAAATGCAACTTGTTTACGGTACAGATTTAACCAACTGCTGTAACCAGTTATGGTCCTTGACAATATATTTTTTTGGTATAAGCTGTCTTACACTATAAACGTTTGCATGCTTTTTTGATGTTCCATAAGGAAATTGCAGCTACCTTGTTTCCTCTCGACCAGGTTGAATTAAATTGAGTAGGTTGAAGTATCCTTTGGACATTGGATAATGGCGGGTGATTTAGTCCTTACATATTTTTGGACGGAAAAAAGGACTCCGTTTGAGTTAGTTAATACTAGTAATATATTTAAATCAACATTTTTGTATTAGACACCTTTAAAGCGAGAAGTCGGTAACTTAATAAATTGATATTATAATTGCCTTTGATTGATCATATAAGTGAATATAATATCAACAATTAATTTGATTATCAATGTTTAATATTGTCAACTTTATTTCTTAAACTGAATTGTTTATTTTAAAAAAATACATTTAACATTTTTTAGCAAAATTGATTTGTTTTTTTTTCTTTTTTTATTTTTGAAAAATATATCAAAACTCATTGATCATTTAATCTCAATCACTTAGTTAAGAACTTATAAAAATTAATAAATATTATCAAGGTTTGAAGTTTTAAAATACTCTAATCCATCGGATAAAATGCATGCATAATAAAATCATTGCATTTTATTTTTAATATCTAAGGAAGACTAATTTGTTTTTGATGTCCTGATGAAGAATATGATTATAAAAAATAAATTTAGTTCTATACATCAAATATAAGTGACAAAACATTGCTATACATTTTTAGTTTCTCCTTTTAAACATATTTTTTTTTGAATTAAACATCACTATTATTGGGACCAGTTGTCTTTTAATTTAGTGATAAAGAATGTTGCTTTGCAATCTTCGTTGAGATCATTTTGTTGTTTGATTCAATAATCGATTTTATTTGTGGGTGAATAAATTTTTTATTTTATTTATAAATGTCAAATTCAGATCTGATTTGTACACTAAACATAAATTTATATTGGTATAATAACAAGGCACCGGAGAATTATGCTATAAGATCATTACCCAGTAAGTAACAATATTAAGTATTAATTTAACCATGAAAAACACTACCTGGAAAATAAAATCTATTTTTTATTTTATGAATATCGATGTTTTATATTTAGTATTCAATATACTCCCTCCGGTCATTTTTTATAAACACTCGTTGAGTTTTTAATTATATTAAGAAAACTAACTTATACATCAAATTCACATTCGCAATTTTGATGCTTGCGAGGGTCACGAGAGTAAAGAGGATCAAAACTTTCATAGAAAACAGAACTCAGCCAATAGGTGCATGAGGCGGCTCAATATATACTACTAAACTAAATAGTAAGTACAAATATTTTTTTATTCGCACGTTATTTAAATTGTATTTGTTTCGGAATATAAAAGCATCATATTATTTCAAAATTGATGATAAAAAAAGTTTATAAATAATATTTACACTTCGTTACTCCTATGATGTTATTTATTAAAGATACAACTTTGAGAGTTTCTCACACATGAAAACAATATTTCAAAATGTGGTTCGAGATAGTAGAAAATCTGTAAGAGTTTGTTTGATTCACATTCTAAAAATTTATTTTATATTTTAAAATTAAAAAATTTATTTAGAATACTTATTTTTAAAAACTTTTTTATAAAATTATTTTTAATATTATATTTATAAACAACATTTAATTCTCCACACTCATCTACTCATCAATGCACTTTTTATAAGACTTAAATGTAATTTTTATTTTTTATTTTAATTTATTATATGATACGATGATATAGAATAATTATCACTCATAAAATTAGAATAAAATAATGTAAAAATTTAACTTTCAATTTTAGAAATTTTTATATTTGTAATTTATTTAATGACGTCAGAATAACTAACGTATTTAGATGATTTTATATCATAAAATTATATCTCACATTATTTAAAATATATTAAATTATTTTTTTTAATTTAAAAATATGAAAGAGAAATTAAAACTATTAACTTTTAAAATAGATAGATTAAAACTATAATTAAGTATTTTTTTAAAATGTCTAGACGTATTTTATTTGTGAAAGCCACTAAATAACTTGAATTGGAATAATATTAGAAGACATGCGGGAAATGATGGTATAAGCAACAAGATAATTTAGTTAGGAAAAGCGTTAAAGAAAGCGAGTTTGATGGAGTGATTGAATTGATCCTCTAACACAAGAGCTTCATATTTGTTATAAACGGAATCGTTAATGACGGAAAAGATGAGGTGAAATTGATGAATGGTATTTAGAAAATAATATTGAGCCTGAATGATCTTATTGAACTTCAAGTTCTTCCCATTTATACTGTTGTGTTCGTTAACAGCGAAATTGGCTAGATTTACCAAATGTGGATCGTTGATGTCTTTCACGGGTAAAAATTTCCCCATCGCCGTCACCGTAGAGGTCAACAAAATAAGCACGAGAATAACAAGGGATTCAATTTGGAGTCTCATCATGCTTCTATCGTAACAAACTTAACAAATTCTGATCCTCTCACTTACTCTTACCCACTTACGATCTTTTATATATATATATACACTCAGTTTTTCTGGTTGTGTGTATGGTTTAATATACTTTTACACTTATTAAAAAATAATTTAATTGGAAGATATATATAAATTATTATATTAAATTATTCATTTTAATTATAAATAAAATTTTTATTATAAATTATCTATGTAAAATACAATAATATTTTGTAGGTTATTTACATAGTAATTATTTTCTTTTTACTAAAATAACATTCACTATAAGATAAAAGAATAATAAAAAAAGAATAAATTAAAAAAACTTAATATATTTAATATAAAATTTAGATTAAATATATATATTTTTATATTTAAATAT
>JBBPBR010000007.1:682753-699974 GCA_037974775.1 Cicer pinnatifidum | reverse complement strand
ATAATACCATAACAAAATAATAATAATAATAATAATAATAATAATAATCCTTAATTTAAAATCTCTTATAATACCATAACAAAATAATAATAATAATAATAATAATAATAATAATAATAATAATAATAATAATAAATATAGCAAGAATATATTATATTTGTGTAACATTTTCCTTTATATTAATATTAATTCTATAAGCACAAAATCATACCATATAATAAAATTTTATTCAAAAAATATGTCAATATCTATACTAAGATTATATAGAATGGATTTTAAGAATAATCCCTTTCTACGTGGTATACTGTCAGCTTCTGGCATTAATCCTACAATAAATGCAATTATAATAAATCAATTTGAAATCCATATTCAATATATTCCATCACAAACAAATGCCTACATTAAATACCAGCAACTTTACCAAATTTCTCAACACATGCGATATTTTCCATAACTCGCTCTATCTTAATTTAATTCAATTCTCTTTTGTCAAGATGCCAATAATTTGTAGTATCATTAATAATTTTAATGAAATCTATAATTCTCTTGCAATCCTACCAAATTATTCCTAGGTTAATGCAGTCTCCATTTTAATTTTTCATGTAAAATAATGCTACTGGCCGAGAAAAAATCATCGCCTTTTGACAATGCTTTGTCTCTGTTCTTGTTTCTTTCCATAAATACTAACACTTTAACTCCTTTCTCAATTTCTATTTATATAATATTATACGATTGAGTCTTTAGATAGTTGGTAGCATTATCTAAACAAATAAATTTGGAATAAATTATGTAAAATAATAAGGCATGTAGTTAGCCATCCATCCATGATCATGTATGAGCTGGCCTTGAGTCTCTTTCTTTTTTGGTTTACGACGAACTCTCACAACAAAGTTTGACATTTAATTATTAAATTAAATATATAAAATAAAATGCAATTAGATTTCTATTATGTAATCGAGTTGGATGAAATAGAATATTTTATATTATTTGCAATAAAATACTATGGATGCTATTATTAAACATACCACTTAATATAAAAATTAAGTATAATAACTAATTATATTAATTAATTATGGTATAACTAATTAATATATTTAATAGTTATTAATTATACGGCATTGTCTTTAACTTAATGTAATATTGTCTAAATTCTTGGATTTAAATTAATTATTACATGTCATAGATGCACAATATATACAAATTATTAATCTGATTATATTTTAGAGTAAAAGTCAAATAAAGACATGAATATATATATGCCCAAATAATGATATATTGGAATATAACTAAATCAAATTTTTAATAGTATTCAAAAATAAAATAGATCATTTAACTTAATAGATGATTTTTTATTAAAACAAATTTAATAGGTGATTAAAAAAAATTTTACTTTTTATAGAAGTACTGGTCGATATCAAATCTCATGATAAAAATCATCATCTTATATTTTGTTATATTTTGTCACATGCTAAAGAAAGATGTTGCTCCCGGATAACGTTATGATAGTGGTAAGCATATTTGAAACTCCAAGCAATGAAGAAAGAGCAAAACATAATTAAACAATAAATACAAATATGAAAGAAAAAAATAATAATAAAGTGATGATACATTAAATACAATGTATTAGCACACACACAAAAGCACACCTAAGTATATATCAAAGTGAAAGAATTTACCTCAAAAGTCAAAACTGAAAGACTCTTAAGAAGATGGGGTACCAAAATATACAAAGGGTGTAAGTCTATAAAAACAAAAAGAAGATACACAAAATTAACATAAAAATCCAATATAATCCTAAAATTACCGTGGCCTAGAGATTAGAACCATATCCATTTGTTCCATTAACAGCATGTGAAGTCTTGTTCTCTGTTTTCTTCCTCTTCAAAACTATAATCCACGTGTAAGCTTCTAAAAAGACAGCAATACCCCCCAAAGCTCCAATAATTCCAATATAGACATGTTTCCAGTCCTTGTAACGATCTCCAACATAATCTCCCATAGCCTCAAACCCTTTAAAAACATTAATAATGCTAATGATTATGGTAGAGTATCCAATAAGGTAGTGGTAAATATTCCAGTACAATCTCATTTTATGGTCTTTGTTAGGCCTTAAAAAGAGAGCAAACACTTGAAGAGTTGCAAAACATACAAGTACAATAGCAAGTGATCTATGAGTATCGAATTCAACACCTTCAGAGTCATTACCAAGTTTAAGACCTGTTCCAAAACCTGACAACCCAACTATGTAGGCAGAGACTTGACATATTATATGAAGATAAAACCACGCTGGATCTGCAGATTTGAACACCTTTAAATACCTTGCTATTACTGCACCTGTTGGCATCAATATTCCCCAGCTTATTGCATTTAGTATTCCATGTGTCTGAAAATTAACATTCAAAATTCAAAATTCAAAATTCAACTTCAACAACAAACACAAATCAAACAAGATTTTATATAGTATAAAGAGTTTGGACATATATAGTTCTTACATTTCTTCTTCTTTGACGTGAACCAATCCCACTAGAAACTTGGGAGGTACCAGAAACAAGATCCAAGACTTCCTTAGAGTTTTGATGAGAAGATTCATGACTATGTTCTTGAGGTGTTGAATCAGAAGAAGAGAGAAACCCATCTTGCCATACATGGACCAACGAAGTTGTTCCATTTGAAAGAGTTAAAGTAGCGAAAATAGTAACCTCGTTGTTTTGATATGTGGCAGATAATCCAGAAACAGGATAACTAATTTTTCCTTCTTGCAACTGTGTGATGGTGCTAACGATATTTGAAGTATAAACTTTTGGGCTTCCACTTGATTGTATTATAGCAACAAGAGCTTGGGCTCCGATCATAGCTGGATCAAGATTATTGTTTGGATTGATGGCCCAAGCAACCCATCTATTTGTTGAAGTAATTCCACCGTGTCTGAATGCTATGTCTAATTTGCCACTTGATTCTTCGTATGTCCAGTGAAGGTAGGAGGTCAATTGTGGAAGATCACGACATGTTGTAAAAACCTTGTTGTTTGAGAATGTTTGGTTTTTACATGTTTGAGCAGAGGATGTTAAAACTATGGAACTTAAAACACAAAAGGCCAACACGAACCTTAACATGTCACCCATTAACATGAAATTAATGATGATTGTGCTTATGGTTTTTTTTTTTTTTTTGAAAAAAAGAAAAGAAAAAGGGAATCGGTAGTTTAGATTCTGGAATGGGTTTTTGAGAAACGAAGGAGTTTTGATTGTTTGTTTGTTGTGATGTAAACAAGTGTTAGTTAGTTTAATGGAATGAATGAGAGAAATAAAGGAGGGAGAATTATTTATTTATAAAGAGTTGGTGGAGTTTGTTTTTATTTTATTTTTGAGCGATGGTGGGGTTTGGTTGTTGAGTTTGTTGATGTGGAATCACGAATGAGGGCGGAAGGAGATGGACATTCATTAAAATGTCACTATAGTTATTATCACTACCAAATAAACTTTTTAATTTGACTGTGTCATAACATTAATCCTCTTTTATCACTATATTCATCTCTAAACAATTGGAGTTGTTTGATAAGTTTTATTAAATTTGTCTACTAGAAACACAAGTATTAAAAAATAAAAAAAAAGTTTACTAGTAATACACATAAAGCTTTAGTCAAAAAGAAATATATAAATTTTGACTAGCTAAATTTATATTTTATCTCAATTTTAGTCTTTTCTTATAAGAATGAATTTGACAATAATAATTTTATAATTTAATAAATAATAAAAAAAAAACATCAGTAAATAATTACTAACTATACAAAAACCACTCCTTCAACATGGTGATTAAACCCATTATACTCCCTGTACATATTTGGGAAGTTACTAATCCGTATGAAAATGGTTAGGAAGTTTGAATTACTATTCCCTCAAATTGTTTAAATTCCTAACTTCCCCAGTTGACAACGTTATTCTATCTTCTTATAATCAACAAATGTCTCTAATTATTGATTTGGCAAAGTAAACGTAGGTACAACTTTTACATCAATTTCACATTTGCGATTTTGATGCGAAGTCAGAGCTTTCTTAGAAGAAAAAAACGTCCGGTAGTGGGGGCATGAGGCGGCTCAATAATATTTTTAATTGTTTAGAATGCTTAATTATCTTAATCTTAAGCTTTTTCTTTAATATTAATATATAATACTACTAAACTAAATAGTAACTGCAAATATTTTCATATTAGGAAGTTATTCAAATCTATTTATTTTGATGTATAAAAGTCTCACATTATTTAAATACGAATGGTACAATTTACGTTTCTCTATTAATTTATATGTTTTTTTTATTAAAGATAAACTTGTGAGAGTTTTTTTAATATAAATCCCAAAACAATTAATATTTCAAACATATGATTTGAGGTTGATAAATGGTGATGTTGGTAGCAGTGAGTAGAGTTTGACCAATTGATAAATTACGTATGATATTTTATTCTATATACAAAATTTAAATTGCAAATTTATAAAAGTATATATAAAAATTATAAACACAACAATAGAAGAATTGTAAATCAGACTAAGATACTGATATAATGTAAAGTAAAATACTCTTATCAATATTGAATTATTTTATGTTTATCAGATCATTAATTTAATTTTTAAATCTTTGATGAAACTCAAAAGTTACACATAATTCAAATTTAAAAGACAACTCAATTGAAATTTAAGACGTTAAAAGATGTGTATTGTTTTAATTATTTTTTTTTGTAATTTTTCTCATGTTATTTTCTTAAAAAAATAAATTATTGGAGACTCTATAGTGGCCATGACACCCTTTGTTCCAACAAAGATCGGACAAATGGTTAATAGAAAATAATAGTTTAAATCGTGCACGAGAGAAACAAACTCTTTAACCCCTTAATTTGAATTGTGGTTGGTATTTTGTTTCACTAGAAAATCTCACATTATTTTAGAGTCAAGACTAATTATAGTTTATAAACAATACTTAGTCTCTAAAACTCGTTTATTTATGGATGCACATTTTTTTAAAGTCTAGAGACAAAACACACACATTAATTATGGAGAAAAGATGGATCTTAAGTTCAACTCGATCTTAAATTCAAATTTATATTCCACTGTATTAAAAATCTATGCAATTACCGTGTAAGTTTTACCGAAGATAAAATCATGAGTCCTACAAACTATCTTAAATGTGGACAAAACCTCTAAAGTGTGGTGTAAACTGAGATCAATATTTCTTAAAACTTTTTTTAAATGTATAAATCTTAATTAAAATTTTAATTAATAGTTAAATTGAAAGAGAAAAAGAAAAATAATGGAACATATTTACTAAAAAGGTGTAGTAACATATTAAAAAGGAATAGCTTAATTGTCTTGGGCCTAGCCTATTATCGGTTAACAATATAAGAAATCTTTTGACCGAATAAAAACGGAAATGCTAAAGACGATTTATTTATTATTATTGTGAACCTTACTAATTAAAATATATTTGGTGTATTGACAAATGACAAGAATGGGTTCCTAGAAAAGATGAAAAGGCATTAGCGCGTAGAAGAAGAGAAGAGGACCAAGCAACATGGATGGAACTGGTTGATCTTTTCCTCACGGGACTTAGCCAGCACCGTACCCTTTTTTATATTATTAATAAATAAATAAATAAATAAATATTGTTAGCAAAATTATAATAATAAAAAACGGCACACCCTATTTGATTGGAAGGACCCTGTCTACCTGCCATCATTGGTGTCGTTTAGTTGTTGCTTCCAATCCTATGATCGATGCTTCAGAGTCCTCCACTTTAAGAACAGGTCATTGTTGGTGTACGGTATAGCCGTTTACCAAAAACGTTATATTGCAAGCTTTCATTTCTCCAAAACGTTATTCTATCCAAATTTTATTCCATTACTCCATCTTATTTTAATCTTCACAATCTATTCAACTCAACTATTTAAATTTAATACATCCCAATTTTTAATTACAAAGGAAAATTTGATGATTCATATTACAAGAGAGTTGTTAAAGCTATTCATTTATCAACATGGTTGAGATTGAAGAGATACAAATAGCGAATAAAAATCATACAGGGTTAAGAACACGCAATATTAAAAAAACAGGATTTGAATGTAAATTTCCAATATTTCATAGTAATCACTTTGATTTAACCCAACATTTTCCATTAATTCGTAATTGGCTTTGAGAAAATTGTCTTGGGACAAAAACTTAGGTTTTTAAATCAACAAAAGTAACGAAGTAACAGTAACCATTCATATTAGTTTTATATTATATCTAAGGGTTATGTTAAACGTAAGGAAGACTTTGATCGGCGTCTCACTTTAGAGCATTTTAATTGGGATAATATTTTTTTCATTGCTCAAGTTATTTTGGTGAGATTTAAATTCCGGTTTATGATTTTTAAAAATTGATTTTCATTTTATATTTAAAAAAATAATCTTCATAAAAATTTATTTAAAATTAATAGAAGTTATTTTAGCTTTATTTATTATCAATTAAAAAAAAGTAATTTTAATATTTAATAACTTAAATATTTTTACCTTATAAAATCACATATTTTAAAAAATATTATCTTCAAAAATAATTTTTACGAAGAGTCTCTCAATAGCTTTTCATTATAATTGTTTTTTGAAATTTTATTATTAAAAAATTATAATAAATAAATAAAATATTTAAAATAATAATTTAAAAAATTATTTAAACTAATTTTTCATTTAAAATTTTATTTTTAAAATTATTTATTAAAAATATTATAAAAATTATTTTCAAAAAAACTTAAACAAACAGATCCCAAATTGCCACATAACATATAAGTGAAATATAAACAACCTCAATCAATTTTTACTCCAATGGTAATTAATATAATAAGTAACTTATATATAACTCCAATTTTTATTTTTTTTATTTGTTGGCTATAGTTTTTTTTTAGATAATAAACTATAGCTTTTTTAAAATTTTGTTCCATACAAAATAATAATATATTTTTATAAATGAGAAATTGAATTGTTACATAAATTTATGTCTTGGTTTTAAGCGATAAGAGATGATAAGTCAATACACTATAATGTTTAAAAATAAATAAAGTATGCCTCTTATTAAGCAATCACTATAGTCTCAAAGTTAACATACTCTTAGATGCCACTTTACCAGAAATGTTATATTGATAGTTAAATAATATAAAAAAAATTAATTAGTATTATATATTATTTTTGTGTGTTTTAAAATAAATATTGTCAACATACCCTTAAAAGAGTGTTCACAAGAAAAACACAAGTCAAATTAAAAACTTTCAAAGTATGAACAATCTGAAATAAATGCAGCCACCCTTAATTAAGTTAATGCCAACAAAAGATATGAAGAAACACTATTAAAAATGTCAAGAATGGGATTCGAACCCATGCCCTTTCGGACCAGTACCTGAAACTGGCGCCTTAGACCAACTCGGCCATCTTGACCTTCTATATACATTTTCGCTACAAACGCTTTGACATTATAAAATAAGATGTAACATGATTATTAAATTATTATTACAATGTAAAATAAAAATTAAATAATGGGATGTCAAACATTATTACAATGTTTCAGTAAATAAAGCAGATTGCAATACAAGAAATTAAAGACGTGAGTTTCTTTTTTATAGGATTTTTTTTTAGTTTTTAATAAGATTTAAAGCCTTGAGAACTAAAAAAAAAAAAAAATAAGAAGCATTGAGCCTTCATATAAGATTCTATGATAATATTTCTTTTATCGATTGCCTCTTTTTCTATAAGGAAATTACTGATTGACTCAAATTTCATACAATGAATTTTTTTGACTCTGTCAAGTAATTTAAATAAATAGTGTTAAACTTAAATTTTATAATGGAACCTATTATTTTTATTCAATTTCAAAGTTTCTTTTATATTCAATTTGTCTAAACATTTTTCAACTACGTATGTATACATTTGATTGTCAAAAAAGTATATCTATAGATTAAAAGTGGATAAATTTATTTTAAAAATTTAAAAATTGAGAAAATCTTTATAAAGATAAAATTAAAATTTTATAAAAATTAAAAAATTTATTTAACCTTATTCTTAATACATTGTTAAAATTGACATATATGTCTGATAATTGGCCGTCTAAGGGTTAATAGATTCAAATATGTTGGTATTTGATTTTTGGTAAAAGACACATCCAATGACTCTATGGCACAACTGACATTTCTTTTCAATTGTACCTTCTTGATATTTTTATTTATTTTTATGACAGTGACAATGTACTAATATCATTTGCTAAAAAGCATATATTTCTTTTATTTAGATATATTTTAAATATATATCTCTATTTTTAATTTTTAAACATATATCTCTTTATTTATAAGTAAAATAATTATTTTGATACTGTTTCTTTCAGATTTTATATATAATTTAGTAAAGAGAAACTCATGAATTTGGTCGTCTACTTTACTAAGAGTCATTACAAATAATACTACATTTTTTTAAAATTTTAATATCATTTAGAATTTCTAAAATTCATTGTAATATAATGTTTTTGATAAACAAAAATACTTCTACATCTTTTAATATTTTTATTATATTAAAATTCTACATCTTCTAATATTTTTATTATATTAAAATAATAATTATAAATTTAAAATTTATTATTTTATATATATAGATGGTTGTCCACCATAAACAACTCTGTTTAGAAGAACAGAAAACTTTTCATCATGTTAAATTCAATTTTTTGATATACTTATTTAAAAAGTTCAAAGGACATTATTTCTTAAATTTTTGAAGTATCAAATTAATTTATTATTTATAATTTATAATTTATTTCAGAACTAAATTATAATTTTAATTGTATCACGGCCTCGGAATTGCAGAGTAACATCAAGGCATAAGAGCCATTCAGTCCCGAAAGATGGTTTGGTTCATAGATATCATCATTGGCCAATGATTCTAAATACGAGGACTAGAAATCAATATTAATGTAGAATATAGCAATCCCTAATTTGAAGGCCACAAAAAGTTAATTATTGAAATTGTTAAATTTTAAATAATAATAAAAAATAACTTCAACAATCAACATTGCTACACGATGTGATGGAATATTAGAAAAGTCTTAAATGTAGATATACGTTAGAAAAATATCAAATTCATTAGAATGTGAGAAAAAACGCAGTTGGTAGTTAAAAAAAATATATGAAACTAATAGACATTTCATCTACTGAAATATTAAGAATAAAATACAAATAAAGTGTGAGCCTCAGAATTGCAGAAAAGTATCAGCAAGGCAAAAAAGCCATTCAGTCCCGAAAGATGGTAATTGGTGTATAATGATATCATCATAGGCAACACTAGTATTTGTTTGCAAATATAACAAAAATGTGAAAACAGATAAATAATGATGTGTGTCTCATGGCCAGTCCCAAGAAGTAAAGGCAGCAACGCTGCTCCACAAGGCAATGGAATATGAGACAAGAACCAACGGAGGAACTCTCTCCGAAGAGAGAAGACCGTCAACGTCAGTAAACATTTTTATGCGACGTTTACTAGGAGTCATGCAAACACAGTATAAGTTTGCCCCCATTCAAGTTGGGAATTTGGATTAAAATCCCCCGTCACAACAAATCAAAAACATAACAATTTAAAGACTACAAACAAGCTCTACAACATAGATATATAAGTTAAAAAGATGAATTCAAACAATGAAAAGAATAATTTCGATGCGCCGCTAAAAACCCTAATTCTAAAAGAAGAGAAGAGGAAGATAATTGGAGAGGTATGCATTGAGAAGAATTATATAGTAGTTGGGAACTCTTTCTGCTCCGCACATGGGCTTTTGTTTCAACGAAAACTGGCCCAGACCCATCTTTAGTCTGCATAACTCTTTCCTTTTAAATATTTTTACTCTTCTAATTAAATGTAAATCAAAATTAATTATTTTCTTCTTAAGTAATGTACTGGTGGTGGTTAGTAACAAGGGGGGTACAAAGCACATATTTGACTTAGATGGCTTTAATATTATATCGGACAATTTTTTAAACTCAATCCAATCTCACATGGTTCAAATTTAATAAGGAAAGCATGATATAAACACAAAACTATATTGGTTTTAAAACATATTACTAAATAATAATATATAATTTTTTTGTGTGGGAAAAATAAATTAGTCAAGTAATAAAGTCATTTGTTATGAAAAACAAATTTCATTCAACATTAAAAATTGATACAAATCAAATTAAATGATTTGTGTTCAGACATTCTCTATTGACATAATAGATTCAATACAATTAAATATGTAACCTAAATACTTAATACTAAAATACATAGAGAAGTCATATGTAAATACAATCTTCCTAGCCAAACTCTTGCTCCAATCACACAAAATCAATATCTTCCACACAAAATCAATATCTTCCACACATAATTTCATTGTTTTATCTCTGTTTATAAAAAAGTTTATTTATATACATTAATTGTGTAAAATAATTTTCTATACACGTTCAATTAGTTTTGATCATTTAAATAATCTCGTAGATTCTTCAAAAAAAATAATATTATACACATCTAAATATTGAGATTTAAATGAACATATATGAAGAAAAATATTCCTCCCTTTTTTTTATGAGTATCCGTCCATGAGACTATGACAATTTGTTTTATATTGCAACTAAAACGTGGAATTAATTATTTTTTTTGTTGTGTTTGGTCTTATTTCAACTTCTTCCAGTGAAATATCCTAGAACATGAGGTTGCGTCTCTAACTTAAATTAGCAATTGTGTATGAACAAAGAAAAAGCTAAAATTCGCAATAATTATTTATTCATTTGAACACCTGGTCAGTGTTTGTATTCATTAATCAAGTTTGTTCAACATTAAAGAGACACCTATCCAATATATACAACAACCGAATAATATTTTTTTTAGCTTTTTCTTTGGTGGGGACTAGTGAATTATCACCATAATACTTTGTTGCTTGTGACCACTCAAAAATCGTGACAAAAGTCCATGGCCTCTCGAGTCTATTAAGTAGGTATATATGTAAACAAATATTTAACAATACAATTCTGACCGTTGTGAGTTTTACAATGTGATTAGTTGAGTACATAATTAAAATATATTGGCTGAGGAAGAGGTAAAGGATAATACTAGAGTAGAAGACCAAAACTTGTGAGCTTCATGTACCTCTGCTTTGGAAATTTTCGCATGCTATTACAAGGACAAAATTAATCCAAATAAACAAAATGACTGAGTACCTTACTCATCTCCATTAGTTAAATACAGTAATAGAATGGAATTGAATAGGCTGGTTAGTTTTAAAATAAATTTGATGTTATATATTTCATGTAATTCCAAGTTATTCTATCATATACTATCAATCCAAACATACCCTAAAGCTGGCTAAATCTCAAAGTTTATATATGGAGAAACTGCAGATACTATGTATTATGCTAAAAGTACATGTCAAAAAGATGGTAAAAATGAGGTCAGTTTCACTGCCAAGCAGAAAAGGTAGCCATAGCTCTCTTCATCCAACCAAGACATAGAGCACCGTCTTTATGTTCAAGTCTATAGTTTTGATTAAAGTCCTTCAAAAGATTCTGTGCAGAATCCATCACCGAAGAACTCAACGCGCATTGTCTAAATCCAGCCATGGAAAATCTCATCCTCCACTTTCCAAAAACTTCATGCCTCTCCACCCTCTCAACCCCCTCACATGCTATCATGTTGACGATGTCGCGTGCCACACAGTTCTGCTCTGCACTAATCCGCTTCTTATCGTCTTGTAGGGAAGCCACGTCTATTGATTCAAACATAGCTGTATAGTAATCCATTGTCTCTACAAATCTGTGAAAGAAAGGAGAAGTATTTGTGTTGGATTCTTGCTCTACAAGGGTGACAACCTTTGGAGACAAACTCTTAACCAACCTCAACAATCTGTCTCTATGATTCTCTATGCTCACACTCTCATCTGGCATGTGGTGCAAAATATAGGGAAAGTTTACAGCAAGGGCTTCACCAGGTCTAACACTAAGATTTTGCTGTTGAACTTCACAACCAGACATTGCAGCATAATTGAACTCAAATGGAACTCCGCAAGACCTGGCAAAGTCTGAAAGCCGTTCTCCGACAATCTGAAGTCCTCCACCACGAGCGTGAAATGATTGGGAATCATCGACACCTGTTATTCGAACGAAAGGGGGTCCACCGGGCCTGTTTGCAAGAGCTTGAATAAGTAAATGCCATTGTGTGCCCTGTGCAATTTGGAAATCAATTATATGAATCCTGGATTCATTTGCCATTGCTTCTGCAATGACAGCATTTGCAGATATGTATGCAAACTTAAAATATGGACAAATCTGATACAAGACGTGCATGTAACTCATTAGCTCTTTACTTGTCGGTTGTTCGCATTTCAAGGCCTTGTATATCAAGCTCCCTGACGACTCCAACCTTGCTCTAAGCCCTTCCAACAAGTAAGCACCCAACCTCTGGATTGGATCTCCACCAACCGAAACCATCTTCACCAACACATTATCCATCCAGCCTCTTGCTGTTGAAATATCACCGTCGGAAACAGCCTGTGCACATAGCAAGAGGACTTCTTTCAAGTCGAGCCTCGGAATGTTTTCTACAATCAGATCCCAATTGTATTTAGCCGATGGAGATGCTCCGTGGAAACTAGCCTCCATGCAGCTGCCATAACTGTCAACAATATCTAAATCATCAGGCCCCAACAATGACATTTCCAGTTCTCTAAGTTTGTGCTTCAAATCATTCCCATCGTCAACACTGGACAACCCGCTTGTCGGCGATCCATTGGTGTTGTAAGATGACTGGTGATGATCTGAATAGCATGGCTGAGAATCTTGTGGAGAAAATGGACTCTTGTTAGATGATACGCTGGCATAGGAAGGGGAATCACAATCAATGAAACCAGTAATTTCTGGGTATGATTCCAGGGTGAAGCATTGTTCATCGAAGGTTTCGAAAGAAAGAGGAGTTCCCTGGCTACTGCTACCATGTTTATCGCCACATAGATTGTTTTGTAGGCAATTGTCCTGTGCAGGTCGGTGATAGAAATGGATAGCAGCTGAATTTGATTTTTGTTGAGACGTTTGCATCTGGAAAAAATGATTTCCTCCACCGAAAAAAGTAATAAGAACAGTGAGTAGTCAATCTTTCAAATTGTAAATTAAAAGGTTGTTCTTCCGAACTGCGCCGGTTCACTCGCTAGTTATGCAGAAGAGCTTAGCAATATAGTTTTGAGGAATACTTTAACCTGCATAACAAAATAAAAATCTTAAGGAAACTTTAACATGGATTAAAACAAAGCAAATAAATAAATGGAAACAGTTTGACAGTGAAAGATCTAATCTAAATAACTATGAAGATATGCTGAAGATAACTAAATTGAAGCTAAAATGATGACAATCTATGAAGAAAAACAAGTCCATGACACTCAAGATTCCTAATCAAATTGTTCCCGTAGAGTAAGAAGACTTAATTGCATCTTTGGTCTCCTATTTTATAACCCTCACCAAAATTGCCCCCCTATTTTAAAATCAAACTTTTTGGTCCCTAAATAATCATATTTATTGCAGTTTTGATCCCAAGCTAGAGTTGTTACCCTAAAAATGGTGATTTAGGAGAAGCAAATTAAATTACTCAAGGATGTGTGAAATTGACAGATTAGGACAGAAGCTAAGAAAGAAAACAACATATATATGTTCACTCAAATCTCTTAAAGATTCTTTTCTTTCTATGTATATTAAATTGTTCTTAGAATTCCAATTGAGGATCCAAAATAAATACTAAAGACCTTGTAGACTTACATCATTAGTCTATAAGTTTCCCAATTGAGAAATCATCATGTAAGGAAAGATGGTAAGAGAATGATTTGTGATAGATAAAGCAAAAGCAAAAGCATAGAAGTGAAAAATAATGAAAGAAATAAAAGAGATATAAAAAGTATAGTTTCAACGGTTGCATGTAAGTTTTTCTTTTCTTTGGGTTGTTAATTAGTTACTAGTATCGAAAGATGAAGAAAGAGAGAGGAAAACAAACCTGTTGGATTGTGTTGATCAAAGAATTGAGAGAAACTCAATAGAGTCCAGAGTCTACTGCTAGGAGTAAGATTAGGAAGCATTTAGCTTTGATAAAATATATGAGCTGGCATAATAATACACATTTATTTATTAATACATGTTGCAGATTCCTATTACTTATTACTCGGTAGAGTTGAATACTAATAGTGTTTGGTGGGGTAGCCTTGGAAAGTTGGAAGGGACTCGGAAGTAAGCTGAGGTACAATACAAAGAGCAAAGTAGAAAGAAATTCATCCCCATTCAACCAGCCACGTTAATCACTTCAATAATCCTATTAATAACGCTTTGTTTAAAATGTTTATTTATAACAAAATCAAATACTAATATTGATGGTTGGTACGTACTAGTACATGCTTTGGAATGGATGCCACAAAGCAAAGTGAAGATAACAACTACACGCGCTTTCTGACAAACGTAACCTTATTTTTTAGCAAAAATACAATACTGCCTATATTTACATCATATTGGCTATTGCATTTTTAGGATAACAAGTTGCAACCAAGGGCATGTCAACAAGTCTCTCTGTGGTCTATTATTTTTTTTAGCTTCGGATAAATTATAAATAAATAAATAAATAATTTTTTTTAATGCTAAAGCCTCTTTCTTTTCTCCAAGTCGGTTATGATTCGCCCCAATCCATTCATTTTTCCTCGTCAGGCGTCTTTCCTCCACTTCTTTCCATATTTGGAAAGTTGATTTTCAATAATATAATCAAAATTCAATTTAAGGTTCAAAGATTTTACCAAAATCCGACATAGTAAATAAATAAACGTTATTTATTTTTAATATGATATATAAGTAATAATAAATAAAAAATTAATAATATTTATAGTTTGATAATATTAAAATTAAATCCCACGTAAAATATATCAAGAATTTTTTTCACATTTACGACAACATTGTGCTTTACCCATTTGAATATTTGAATATGTATTTGTTTTTATTTGTAAAATTCTTTCATTGACAATACTTTTATTGTAGTTGATTAAAAAAAATTGACATTTAATAATTTAAAATTTTATTATTAAAGATCCTTATATGATAAAAATAATTTTCTTAAAAAGTATTTCTCAAGAGAGACTTATCAAAATAACTTTTTTTTTTAATTATTTTTTGAAATTTTATCATCTAAAACAGTTGTAATAAATAAATGAAATATTTAAACTAATTTTTTATTTGAAACTTT
Organism: Cicer pinnatifidum; assembly: GCA_037974775.1. Classification (NCBI taxonomy): domain Eukaryota; kingdom Viridiplantae; phylum Streptophyta; class Magnoliopsida; order Fabales; family Fabaceae; genus Cicer; species Cicer pinnatifidum. The sequence goes on along the minus strand of JBBPBR010000007.1, from coordinate 684,698 downwards.
ATTTTTAAATTTTTTTTTTCAAAAAAATTGTAACAAAAAGAAATAATACTATAAAAATTATTTTTAGAAAAAAAAAATATATAACAAACAGGTCTTGAATATTTGCCTTGATCACCAAAAGCATATAAACAACAACAATAATGAACCATCGACCAACACAAGATCAAATCATGCTCACTTATCAACTATATATTCCCCCTCTAGTGCATACATTCAAATTATTTCTCAACAAGGTTAAATACCATCAAATCCATTGAGTTAGAAACAAAGAGAGTGATACTCATAAGACACAATAATATAAACAACAACAATAATGAACCATGGACCAACCAAATCTCAACTATATATTCCTCTATAATGCATACACTCATTTTTTATGAATGAAAAATAAGAAATTTTTAGAAAAATATAAAATTATTTTCCTAAAAAAATTAGGGCCCAGTTAGTTTTGTAACAAAAATAAATAATATTATAAAAATTTATTTATTTATTTAAAACCGTAACTCTTATGCCTATATTTGCCTCGATCACCATAAGCATAAGTTTGGTAACCGATAAATACGGAACTAAAGAAACCAGGAAATTTGAGTTGAAAGGTAGACCTCAAATATAAAACCAATAAAACAATAACTTGCATTCAAAGCTAGCCCTCAGTCACATAGAGAAACAGCAAATTTAGCATCTTGATGACTCTCTAGATGTTGAAACTTGAAACCCTTCAGACTAAAGGAACCATCCCAAAAAATGAAATAGAAAACAAAGAGACTTAATTAGTGAATACCAAGTAAGAATTTTATGAGTGATTGGACAAAAACCCACAGCAAGTAATAGTACTATACCCCCGTTACAAATATAGGCAATCATGCCATCGAAAAACGGGCTTTGATACTTCAAGCTGAGTTATTGGTGGGCCTAAGCCCTTGCTTTACTTGCCCAACGGTTGGGCCAGCCCATATGTCAGACAATTTATGAGCTGTTCCAATTATGAAACCAATTAAGTCTTTTTGAGGCATCTTGTTGAATAGTTGGTTTGCCATTTTAATCTCCCCAATTCTAACTCACACACCCAACAGAACGTTCTAGAAACTAAGTTTGGTTTTTTCAATGTAATCCAAAACCTTTAAAGCATATTCCAAGTGAACGCGTTATTAGAGGTTTTATTTATGTGTACATGCCTATTAAAGAGACACTTTCCAATCATATTTAAAACTAAACTTTAAAATACAAATCATTTGATGATGGCAAAATTGTCATTCCAAATTAGCCTTGTTAAAAATGTTATTTCACATCTTCTTATATATTTCTCTTTTAAGGTTATTTTGTTACATCCTTAAATTTTATTTCTCAATCACCGGTTTACTTTCTCTATACATTATTATTATAAGTGTAAAAACTGATAAAGAGAATGTACAATTGGCAATTTTTTTAATATAATCTTTAAATAAAGCATATAAATAAGTATGCTTTTTCATAAAAGATCAACCATTAAATGGAAATTGAGAAAGCACTTTAAATTTTTTTTTTTTTTGAAGTTACTTGACCTCCTGTGAAGCAGCTACTTCCACTCAAACTCAGCCACAAATTCCTTTTTCATTATTGGGCATCGCGAAGCACTAGTCACACAAGCACCACTGTTCTAGATTATTCATTATGCAAAAGATGCTTTTAACTAGAGCCAAAAGTTCAAAGCAATTGTTAAAAATGTTGTCTACTAAACTCTTTGATATGAGTCATTATTGAGATAATTTTTAAAGTTCAATCTATTGTTTTATTATTTTTGTAGACTTAAATAAGAGATTATTGAATTTAACATTTTTTTAATTTCTTAAAAAATTTATTGTAAAATATATTACAAAAAATCAAAACCTTTTCTATCATAAGATTTTGAGAAAAAAAATAAAAACTTTTTTTCAAAAAAATTTCGAAATTCTTTTTTTTTTTTTTT
>JBBPBR010000007.1:638234-653645 GCA_037974775.1 Cicer pinnatifidum | reverse complement strand
AAAAAAAAATCATTAAACAGATAATTTCAAATTCAACCTCAAATAAAAAAAACTCATAGCTATACTACTTACTACTAGGATGAGAATAAATTTTGTCAAATCACATTTTAAAATCCTTAAGTTTAGTCGATGAATAATTTTTTAAACTTCAGTTTCACCTACGACTTATCGTAGACTATTTATTCAGTTCAGTCTGATCATTTTTTTAAGAGTTTGATATGATTTGCAAGTCTATTTAAAAACTTTATTCACATTAAAATATTTAAATAGTATATTTTATATTTTTTTTAAACAAACTAAACAAAAATTTTATATATATAAGAAAAATTAATAAAATAATAAACGTAAGAAAACTTAATAAAATTATAATCAAATATAATAAAATAATAATTAGAAAGTCTGCAAGAACTTTATAAAAAAACAAATAAACAAAATGAACCTATAATTAACAAATTCCAAAAAGTATTTCAAAAAATTATAAATAAAGCAAAATGAACTCCATAATTAATAAATAAATAAAAAACAATATTAATAAATAATATATACATGTCGGTCTATCAAGAGTAATACATTTTTTTATAAGCTTGCATTTGATCTATTTAACTTAATAGATTTTAAAAAAAGTTTTGAGGGTAGTTTTTTTTATTAAATAGACGAGGCCAAACCAAGTCATAAGTAGATCACAGACGGAAGATCTAGCCTATTTTCAACCATACTTGCCACCATATATTTTCTATTGTTTTTTGTTTATTAAATTATGATGAAATTAATTACTATATCTTGTTCTAAGATATGAATAGTTTGTTCTTGTGTAAAGAAAAATCTATCTGAATATATTTTTCTACTATTTTATTAGTCATACTTTATGTTAAATAAGCTATTTAAAACATACAGTGGAGTGAATATGGCGTTTAAAAAACAATAATCGATGATATTTTGTGAAAACATAATTAATTTGCTAAATTTGTAACGATGTATCCATTGTACTCGTGTATTTCATTCTCAAATTTCTATTAGTTGCATCATATCTAGATCCCATGGCAAACATGATTAGTTTGTTTTTATTTATTTTATTTTTTTATTTATTTAAAAAAATTGGGTTATTTGAATATCTCTCGCAGCTAGCAGAGTCAAACCAATAGTAAAATGAATTTTAAAATGAGATATAAAGTAGAGATGATAACATAATTCACCCATCCGAACTTATCTTTATTTGGACTGAGAAAATATGCTCTAATTAAGTGCGGCTGCAAATTTTCCCAATGTTGATATCCACCTCGAACCCTTGTTGTAATTTTTAAATTTTATGTACATGTAGATATTTATATTTAATATTTTTTAAATATTAAAAATTATAATTTCATCTCTATAAAAAATATTTTTCAAAATTTATTATTGTTTAATAATAATAATTTAATTATATTAATTATAATAGATATAATTATTAAATGTATAATTATATATATATATATATATATATATATATGAATGAGTGCATGTGTGAGCGAGGAAATCCAAATCCGTTGCGAACATGAATGAGGCTTAAATTTGACAGTGGCAAAAAATCAGAGGCAGGTGAGGTTTTTTTTGATTAGTCGGATGCGGGACAAAAATCTATCATCGGTCCGCCCCGTTGCCATGTTTAGTATAAAACTTACTTTTTAAATTTTAATTTAACATTACTAAATTAATATAATTGATGTCATGAAATATTTGTTTTTCAATTGATTTAATATTATTGAGATAATATTAAAATTTCAAAATATTTATATATTTTAATTTTAAAAATATTAAAAAATTATCAAAAATAATCAAACTCAACCCATGCACACTAGGTAAAATTGAAAGAAAAAAATGATAAATTATAAACTATTTCAATTAACTTATAAAAAATTTTATAATCTCGTATTACGAAACTTTATAACCTCATAAATAGCTATTAAGAATCAAATGTTATAATTGATAAGCTCATTTTATGACTTCGCCAAACATAATCTATATCTTTTTTGTTTAAATATAATTTAAATAGATAATAAAATACATAGAAAAAAATATATAATAAAATACATGGAAAAAAATATAGATAGTCAAATACATGGAAAAAAATATAGTCAAATACATAGAAAAAAATATAGATAGTCAAATATTAGTCATAATGACCGTACTTACATATGTTGTATAAATATGTTGTTTGTAAATGAGTAAAATCATACTAGATTCATAAATTCTTATAAGAACAATGACTTCTATGATGCTCAAAAGTTTGATACTTATAGTGTTTGCGACACTATCTTTAAAGGCATATGGTAAAATCAGCGTTTATCATTTTCAGCAAGAGAGTTTACCAATTAGCGTTGTTTTAAAATGAGTTAAATTAAAAGGATATGTTTCATTATGCTTTATAGTGTGGCCAGCCAATGTCTTTTGAATGTAAAAACCGTATTTTTTATTTATTTATTTTAACTCTTCTGATTATTAAGAGAAAGAAAACTTATTAATAAATTAAAGTTTGATGAAGAGATAAATAAAATATGTCAAAAAAAAAAAAATGATTTGAGTCAATATTAAAAGTTGAATTATCCAAAATAATAGAAGTGAAAGAGTATTGCAATAATATTTGATTTGATAATTTATTGGAAAATTTCAGGAGACTTGCCGCAGTGGTGCGTAGCTGATTCGCAGGCACCAGATAGTGCGGTGCAAATAGCATTGGATTGGGTTTGCAGTAAAAAGGGGGGTGGAGCAGATTGCACTAAGATACAAAGGAGAGGACCTTGTTACTATCCAAATACTGTGAAGGCCCATGCTTCCTATGCTTTCAACAATTACTATCAGAGGTTCAAGCACAAAGGAGCCAATTGTTATTTCTATGCTGCTGGAATACCCGTTACTAATGACCCAAGTAATTTTATTATTTTACTTTTCTTTAAATTATTCCTTTTTATTTTTTATAAAACAATTTTATATCTTTTTTTTTCTTTCTTTAATGACAGGCTATGGATCTTGCAAGTATGATTATATTCCTTGAATGGAGTTTGGAGCCATTTATTTTCTCACCGTGAAGACAATAACGAAATCAATAAAATGTTATATCTCCATCTCTTATATTCATGTTGTTTCATATTTGTCAATCTAGATGGTTCACAAATATTATTACCTTCTAGATCTCTCATAAACATTTTGTAGACGTCTTTATAATAAAAAAAATACCATTAAAATTTTTTTAAAAAAATGTCTTTTTTATTTATAATAACATCAAAAATTTGAAAACAACATTAATAATATAAAAAAAACTCGTCAACATCATCAATTACCTCGAAAATATAATTTTTTGTTTTGTCAAAAAAATTAATTTTTTTTCCTAAAATTTTTATTTTAATATCAAATGTTATAATAAATAATTAATTATAAAATTGATTAAAATGACATATGTTACACGTCAAAATTTAAAATTCATTTATTACCTCGGTTAAATTTGAACCAATCTAACAAATTAATTCAAAATTGATTTATTACATTGAATAAATTTGAATCAATCTAACAAGTCAAATTTAAAATTGATTTATTACCTCTCGTTTAAATTTGAATCAATCTAACAAGTCATATTCAAAGTTTAACTAAATTTAATATTTCCTTCATTATAGTAATTAATAAATCAACTAAATATCAATTGAATTGTAATATTGTCCCAACAAATAAGTAGAACTAGAACACTAATGTAATTATAGACATAATTGAATTGAACATGTTACAACCCAATGTGATGGCATCAACTATGTTGACAATACATTATACTTAACATGAAAACACACACAAATCACAAGTTTGAGTATACATAAAAGATAGTAATAATATTAATAATTAGCATTAACACAAAAAACATTCATGTGAATTAACAGAACCAAATCACTTGAATGGTCACTATTATTCACTGTCCCTCGCCAAAGATTTCATTGTCTATTGCAAGCACAAAATCAACACAATATTTTAGCGCATTAGCACCCAAGAAACCATCACAAAGTTGAATGAAACACCTATTCAAAACTCAAATCAATAACTAACATTTAAAAAAACACAGTGATTAATAAAAAATTATCATAATAACTCAAAAAAATAAAAACAATCAACCAACAATTTGACTCAAATTTTTGAATATTAATGACTTAATACAAAATGCTTTAGCCATGAGAATGTGACAGATTCAGAGGTACTGCAACACCTAAACTTGATCAAATTAATGTTGATCTAGGCATCTAGCAAGTTCAATCGACAGATAAATAACCAATAAAACAACAAAACAAATGCTCTGGTAAATAACCCTCGCTAATAAATGCACGCATAACACAAAACCAAACAAATTTCAATCAACAGATAAAAGAATTATAAATTATGATACCTCTAAATTCTGCATGTTATGATCCTTCAAACATCCAACATGATATTCTTTCTCACACTGCAAGAACAAATTAATCAATGCTAAAAAAAATATATATTGATATCAAAGAAAGCAATTGAAAATTTAGGTTTGGCAGTATATAATAATACAAATAAAACAATACTTGATCACAAATAATTATTGTCCGAGGACCAAATAATTTAACGGAATCATGATATATGTACATGATATCAAACATTAGTAAAGAAACAATACAAGAATCAGGTTCAGATATATGTCGCAAACTATAGCATCAAAAATGTGTCGTTAACGACATGAAAATAATAGGGCATTACCCGCACATGACATATTCACCATAGTCAACCGCTACACTTTTGACAATGTCAATGCATCTTTTGTTTATCTGTTTTAAATGATCAATGTCTGCAATCCTTTCAGCTGCCAAAGCATTCACATTATGTTCCACATTAGTCTCCATTAGGAAATTATCATACTAATTAAAAATTAAACTCGGGATGCCATATGCTAATGGTATGTTTTTCTTTTACTAAGCAAAATAGAAAATATTAAAATACGAACATAAGAAATATAGTGATAAATAAATTTTATTGTTACTAATGTACTACACCCAAACAAAAAGGAGATGTTTTTATCTCATCGATCTGTATTTCATTTTATGCTTGATAATTATTCTCGTCAAGCATATGAAAATAGTTGCCTATTTATTTTCCTGTAATTGGAAGTAATTGGATATTATCCTTTACAGTCTCTATCAGCCTAAATCAACAAATTAGCTAACTAATTTTTTTTGGGATCACATATTATTTCCCGCATGTAAATAGGATCTCATCTACCAACTGTGAAGCATACTCAATTGGATGAAACCAATCTCAAAACAAGTGATTATCACAATTCAAACAAAGATTAAGGCCTTGCAGACCTTTCGAGCATAAACCTTCTCTATTGAACTTTCCAATTTCGCAGCATGTTGATTTTATTTCAGCCAATCCTACAATATGTTAACTAATATCAATTAAAATAAAATTTAATAATTTAATTTATTTGATAAGTTCTTATCAATATTTTAAATAACTTAAACTATTTGTCGTAACTTAAACCATAGGTGAGAATGCAAAAACATACTTAAATACTTGTTTTAACAACATTGGTACACAAAGGATCAATTGGAGATGTAAGAACATACTTAAAAGCTCTTGCAGTAGTTGCACTTAGACACATAAGAAATCCATTTGGTGTATATCATTCGATCTAAAGTTGCCACTGCTTTTTCTATTACATTAGGTGTATATTAGCCGATCTAAAATTGCCAATGTAACAATATTTAATTGTACTAACGTGTATCTAATCATTACTTACATTTTTTTTAGTTTAGATATTCTCTTTTCTCTCAATGAGTATTTTATATTATTCCCTCTGATCATGAATATAAGAGAGGGTAAATATTAATATATTTTGTTTCAAATTTAGATAAAATATATTTATTTTTGTTAATAGTCATTTTCTCTTATATTTTAAATCGGATGAAGTGTATGATAATACAAATAATTTTAATAAGATTTGTACAACGTCGTGGTTGTCATATAATGTAATCCATAGCACAATATGTGTAAAAAGATTTAAGGGTGGAGACTTAAAAATACTAGAAAATAAGATAAAGAAAAATTGAAAGAATCCATTTCCCAAATAACACTCGCGTGTATTGTAAATATGAATATTATATGATACATTTTGTAAATTGATATGTATTGGTATTATTAAATTAATTATTTAAAGTAAAGTAATTTTTAATAATTAATGTGAGGAACTATTACAAACCGTTATCATATATTAATTTAAAAAAATAAAAAGAGAACTGTTTGTGTATGATGTTTCTAAAATATTTCCTTTCTTGACCCTTTATTTTGTTTGAACTCTCTCACTTCATTCCCTCATTTCATGGCCACTCAAACCATTGCTCCGCCCAAGATCCACCGCCGCCACCAAATCCTCTCCGCTGAAAATCGTATCTTCAATACCTCATTCCTTGTTTAGGTTTCTCTTTTTTCTTAAATCATTGCTTTTTTTCAATCTTTGATTTCAATCATTATTTTATTCATGTACCCTAATAGTAAAGGAAAATACTAAAATATCCTCCTATGGATAAAAATTTACTATTTTTTTTTATTTCGACATAAAAAAAGAAAAAATTATGAATTTTTTTTTAAAATTTTTCAATACATAACTTTCACTTTGAAATTTTTTTTTAAAAAATTCCTGTGGAGAACATCATTTTCTAAAATCTTTTTTTGAAGTTTTTTGAAAATATCAAAAAACATATTTTAACTTTTCCAAAAAACATACATTATCGACAAATTTCAACGTGACATTTCTAAAAAATATTTTAGAAATATTTTTTAAATTAATATTTTATTTTAATTTTTTATTATATTAGTATTTATTTAATTCATTTGATTTTAATATGGAGAAATGATTGCTTAGGAAAAGATTTACTTGACAACATCGCGTGGAAACGACGATTTATGGTGTATTAATTACGATGTTATAATTATTAATTATTATGGTGTATCTATGGTGTATTAATTATTGATTATTTAATGGTATATTTATAGTGTATTAATTATTTATGATATATTATTGGTTTAAATTTATTAGTTATGGTATTATTTTTTTTAAAGTTAGGGTGTATCGGAAATCTTTCTTAGAAAGTTTTAATGTTTTACGCAAACACTTTATGTACCGGAAAATTTTAAATCTTTCCAATGAAGTTTTCTGACCTGAAACACTATTTAATATCCTTATTCATATTCAAACATTTAAATGTTATATCAAGTTACATGCTCTATTCATACAAATTTACATGATGTTCTACTCATACCAATGCACATATGTCTATATATTAAACAAAAAATATTTTTCTAACAAAATGATTTTTAAAAAATATGAAAAAAATACTCTTTAAACCCTAAAAAATGATTTTTGGTTTCAAAAAATAAATTTTTTACTGCAACAAACACATTCATTATTACCTCTCAAACAAATATGAAACGACTACTAAGTGATTGCCTAAAATTGAACGATCGAATATGCAACGACTATCGAATATATAATGAATACTAAGTTATTGTCTAATTGATGGACTTTAAAATATGAAATAATATTATTAATAAATATTAATAACAAATAACATTAATAATTAATAAAATATATATAGGCCGATCTGGTAGGCCTAATAGTTTTTTTTTTTATAAACCTGAGCCTAACCTATTTAAATAAATACGCTTTAAAAATAATGTGAGTCTAACCTTTTTATTAAATAGGTCAGACCAGAGTCCCTGACGGACAGCCTAACATATTTCCATCCCCACTCGTCCCACTTCATTGCCATGTCTATTCTAAAACGTATTTTCTAAATTTTAATTTGACATCACTAAATTAATATAATTGATATCATGTAATATTTCTTTTTTAATTGATTTAATATTGTCTCAACAATATTAAATTTAGAAAATATTTATATGTTTTAATTTTAAAGGATTTTGATTAAGTAAAAGTTTTGTTTTTCATAAAGCCCTAAATCGGTTGCTTTAGTAGCCAAACTCATTCATAATTAGGGTGGTTTGTTTTAGGTTTGATCGAAAAATCAGGGGTTGAGAGTTCAACTCAACTCAAATGAAATTGATAGCTATTATGAATCATATTTTATAACTCATAAACTCATTTTATGACTTCGCCAAACATAAACTATATTTTTTTTAAATATAATTTAAATAGATAATCAAATACATGGAAAAAAATATAAACAGTCAAATATTAGTCATAAACTATTATAAGTTGATCAAACCCAAACATATGCACACTAGGTAAAATTGAAAGAAACAAATTATAAATTATTTCAATTAACTTATAAAAAACATTATACCTCATAAATAGGTATTATGAAAACTTTATAATCTCGTAAATAGCTATCACGAATCAGATTTTATAACTCATAAGGTCATTTTATGACCCCGCCAAACGTTATCTAAATAGTTTTTTTAAAATATAGTCAAATACATGGAAAAAAAGATATATATAGACAGTCAAATATTAATCATTAATGATCGTACCTATATATGTTGTATAAATGCGTTGTTTGTAAATGAATAAAATCAAATCAAATTCATAAATTCTTATAAGAACAATGACTTGTGTAATGCTCAAAAGTTTGATACTTATGGTGTTTGCGACACTATCTTTAAAGGCATATGGTAAAACCAGCATTACACAAATTCATGTTCTTCTGTGTTATCACTTTCTGCAAGAGAGTTTACCAATTGACATTGTTTCAAAATGAGTTAAATTAAAAGGATATGTTGCATTTTGCTATATATATTTTATTTATTTATTTATTTATTTTAATCATATTATTTCAGGAGACTTACAGGAGTGGTGCATAGCTGATCCACAGGCACCAGATTATGCGGTGCAGGAAGCATTGGATTGGGCTTGCAGTACAACTGGTGGTGATGCAGATTGCACAAACATACAATGGAACCAACCATGTTACCTTCCAAATACTGTGAAGAACCATGCTTCCTATGCTTTCAACAATTACTATCAGAGGTTCAAGAGCCAAGGAGCCTCTTGTTATTTCAATGCTGCTGGAATACCCGTTACTAATGACCCAAGTAATTCAATTATCTTTAAATTATTCCATTTTATTTTTTATAAAACAATTTCATATCTTTTTTTTTCCTTGTTTAATGACAGGTTATGGATCTTGCATTTTTGATTATATTCCTTGAATGGAGTTTGGAGTCATTTATTTTCTCACGGTGAAGACACTGACGAAATCAATAAAATGTTATATCTGCGTCTTTTAAATTCATGTTGTTTCATATCATAACTTTAAATTCTTTCTCTTCTGCAATCTAAATGGTTGACAAGCTCGCTCCATTCTTTCTAAAATCTTATTTTGTTTCTGCATTATGAATTTTTCTCTCTTAATATTTTTGAGACCCCATAGTACTTTTAAAAAAATTTGGATCATGTGTTTTTGTCTGCCAGAACTAGCACAGGTCCAATGTCGGTCCTACTAAATCCATCCTTGTATATAAAACCCCAACAAAAAAATGTGATATAATTAAATGAAAGTTCGTAAAAAATAATTAACACAATTAAAAAGGTGAAAAAAATCACAAGAAAGTAATATTTTATGTATGTAACGAGCATATAGAACACACTACAAATATACACATTGTTAAGTAATATATATAAGTCCAACAAGGTTTTAAAAACCGAGACAATGAGAAGGTATACATAGCAGTTTTTTTTTTCATCGTTTTAACAACGTAAAAAACACCAATAACATTATCGCAAAGCCTATCACGAAACACTTTTTTCAAGAGGAGAATTGTACCGTGCACCCTCAATTGTAGACCCCTTATTTTTACTTAAAAACCATTTTGCTCTTTTTTATTTTGTATAAAACCATAAATATTCGAAAATTATAAACTTTTGAAATAATAAAAAGTTAGTTTTTTTTTATATTTTCGAAAGTTTTGTTAAATACGAAACTTTCTAAATTTAATTTTCTAGAAAATTTAACCAATTTGAAAACTTTTGATAAATGTCAATGTTCCGAAATGCTATTTTTCAGGATCCTATAAGGCATCCGATTGTCTCGTTACAATATTTATTTTATTCTGATCATAACTATTGCAAGTTTGACAGCCCATGGCTCTTGGAAGTTTGATTATATCTCTTGAGTCAAGTTCCAAATAATTTATTTTCTTAGTAATGAAGTCAATAAAATGTTATTTAAATTCCTGTTGTTTAATTTACTCTATAAGGCATCCGAAATAAAACAATCGTTACTTATTTAGCTAACACAAAAATTTCCTCAAAAGACAACAAAAATGCATCAAAACTATACTATCAATGGAAGAAAAAAAAAAGCCAATGCTAGAGCATCGAGCAAACATGTAGTTAAGAAATTACGCAGCAACTAATTCAGATGAACGCCTAGGCTCCATCCATGACTTGACTGCTACCTGTGTAGTCAAAAACCAGCCAGCCTTATCGGGAGCCTCCTGAAAAGGAGCATTCAATTCCTTCAAATGAGATTCAAATGCACCTGCCAAACCTTTCTCAGAATACCTGTGTTTCCCATGACCGGTATTGACACCGAGCAATGGCGGAAGGTCCTCTCCTGATTCAAAAGCCTTGGACAAATCATTTATCCAAACATGGAATGCGGTAAGTGCAGCTCCGAGTGAGAGACCCTTTAAGTGCAAAGACCACTGAGTTTGAGACCTGGATTGTATATCGGTATATATCTCAAGTGTCAAACCAAGGTCCAGAAGCACACATGCTTTGTCCAACAAATCCAGGTTGATACAAAGATCAATCAGAGAATTGCAAAATGCCCTCTTTACTCCTTCAGTAATTGAATTGAAGAGTTCTAATGCTTCTTTTCTGAACTCTCCATCACCCTCCAGCCCTTCCACCAAATTTCTTACCACAATCCCAAGCTTTGGATTAGCCTTCTTCACACAATCTGTTAGCTTACCAAGTTCTTCTCTCGGTGTTTGGGTCATAACATTCAGAAGACAACCGCAAAATTGATCATCCGGTCCAATGCCCATATCCAAGAGCTGATTAAACGTCTTCACAACATCATCAGTACGCTTGGCTTTTCCATAGCACTGGACTAGGGAAGTCAAAACAAAAATAGTCGGCTCAAATCCAGATACAATCATTTCATTCATCATTTTTTCGGCCTCTGAAACTTTGCCACTGCACGAATATATGGTAATCAACGACGAGAATGTCCAACTGTCAGGACAGCAAGTATCGGAACTTTTCATGTCTTCGAAAATTTCAAACGCTTGTTCAGTGTAACCAACATCAGCACACATAGCTAAAAGGGTGTTATAAAGATGTGTATTCAAATCCATTCCCTGTTCCTTCATTTCCCTATACACAACGAGAGCATCTTCACAGAACCTCGCTCTACCATAGGCATGTAAGAGAGATGCATACGTAGCTCGATTTGGCAAAATTCCATTATTCATCATCTCTTTATATATAGTCTTGGCCTGCCACGGCCTCTTCGCTCTCCCCATGGCATCCAAAAGAGTGTTATAAACAACCAAGTTAGGCTTAACACCAAGAGCCTTCATTTCTTCATAAACATTTAAGCATCCATCATAGTTTCCCGCCACTCCATACATCTTTATCAATGTAGAGAAGGTCACATGATCAATGCGCCATTTCTCGGTTCTAGCACGATCATACAAATTCAAAGCCATTTCAATATTACCAGCCCGTCCATAAGCATCAATCATAACCGAGTACGTAACATCATCAGGTTCAATGCCAAAGGAAGGCATCTTTTCAAACCACTCCACAGCCTTATTAGGCAGATAACAAGACCTAGCACAACTAATTATAGTTGAAAAAGTAATATTATCAGGCTTAACCCCTCTCTGAAGCATTTCAACAAACACCTTCTCTGCCCCATCCAAATCCTTACATTTCCTAAACACCTTGAGTGTGACATTGTAAAGAATCACCTCCCTAGAGGGTCTAATCTTCCGTTGAATGTACTGAAGAACAAAAGGTACAACAACAGAATTCTCCATGTTATTGATGATAATTACAGCGTCTTGTTCTATAACCTTATCTCCTAAACCCTCCAAAATTTGAGAAACATCATATTCACTGGGATTGCATAAATCCAAAGAGTTGGAAAGATTGACAAGAGAATTGTACCTTGCATCATAAGATTTCTTGCCAAGTTGTTTTGCTCTAGGGCTTTTGGGGTTGACCCAAATGTAACTGCTTTTGGATTTGACAACAGGATTATCAAAGTTTGTGTCTTTTTGGGAGTTAATGTCATGGTGGGGAATGGGTTCTTGTAGTGAGACGTGGAGAAGGGTTTTGGAAGAAGGGGTTTGAAAGGAAGGGGAAAAATTTCGAACTTTGAATTTGAGAGAAGAGATGGAGGGTGGGTCGTGGAAGAGAGAGGAAGGAGAAGAAGAACAGAGATGGTAAGCCATTTTTTCAACTTCTATGCTTTGATTCCTCAGCCTTATCTTGCAAATTCACAAAATATCTTGTTTCGGGGGTTTGGATCTGATGTGCATGACTAATAGTAGACCAGCATAGGGAATTTTGGATTCGGAACATAGTTATTGTTGTCAACCGTATGATCGGAAATGGATAGTCAACACTGTTTAACGTTAATTTCATTATTATGTGATCTCTCAACTGTTCAATTTTGGATCAATGGTTGAGATCATTATCTACAGACAATTCGGGTTGAGCAATATAGTAAAACCCAAACGCAAATTTCCTGCCATTATGAGTCTCTACTTTCACAAAAGCAAGACATAGATGAATATTTGATTGAGATTAGAAAATCTATTTGTTAGGTGTAATTATCATATGTGATCGTTATTCAGACCCTTTTGAAAATGATGATGGAATGTGTGGTCGTATCTCAACATGCATGCATATCTTCAACATATGATTGTGATCGAAAACTTTAACCTCTAGATCGACTTTGTTTCGCTTTCACTTCATGTTCTTTATATATTCGTGTTGTGTCTCCCTACCATGTATAATTTAGGTAATTTTTTAATCTCTTTCCACCCCTAAAATTATCAATTGAAAAACTCAAACAATTAAAACTAATACAATTTTTTTAACCTAAATCCTAACCTAAACAAAAAAAAATGGCATTAAGTGACTTATCGGAATGGTCACTCTAATAGGTATGCAACTTAGTAAAAACGCGAACATATAATTACAACGATCGGAAGTCAACGGTTACCTCTTCGTTAAGAGAAACATAATATTTGAGTACAATTTTGAAGTTTGATAATTTGATAGTTTGACATCGAAAAATTGATAATAAAAAAGAAGAGATTTTAAATGTTAGATTAATACCAATAGGAAGAATATGAGAAATTTTCAATAAAAATAATATTTCATGGATCACCAATCATGGCGGTCCCGATAGACAGAACCTTAATTTAAAGAAAACACAGTAAAAACTTTGATTAATTTTCAGTTTTGTTCTTATTTTTACTCGTAATTAGATCGTCAATTTTAAATTCTCTTAGTTTTGATTTTTCTTTGACTCGTAATTTTTTGACTTGAAAATGGTAATATAACATATTTTTAATGATGTCATATATCATCTAATGATACTCTAAAAATAATATTTTCAATTTAAAAAAATTATTTATTTTGTAATTTAATCAATAAAATATAAATAATCAATTCATCTAAAATATTATACCTCATTATTTATAATGTCACATTATTATTATTTTTGAATTCTAAAAATATGAGAGAGGAAAAAAAAATAAGATAATTTAAAATAGAATAATCATTTTCTTGAATTTGTGAAAATAGCTAGAGAGACTAAAATTACAATTAAATCAAAAACTATTAAAAATATTTTTTAGCTTTTTTCTCTCCAAAATATTAGTTAGTTTTCTTCTTCACAAAACTAAAAAAAAATAATGAAAATTAACACCACTTTGATCAAACAGAGGAAGTCTGCATAACCATGTTGCATGTGTATCCACATAAAAATTGAAAGACAACAAAAAAGAAAGATTCATAAAATTAATTCTAACCTATACTAATATATGCTTAGAAAACAAAGTTACTATTTTATGTATAGCTTTGGCTGCTGTATGATAATTTTTATCACTATCTGGTCTTTGGGGCTTTAGACAATTTTTTCTTTCTTTTCTTCACAGACTTGGGGACTTTAGTTTTCCTTGCTTCCCTTTTCTCCTCTTTCACTTTCTTTTTATTTTCTTTCCTAGCTTGTTTTCTAGTAGCTATATTCTCAAGAGGAGTATCAATGTGGTAAATAGACCAATATCACTAGCGCTTCTATATAGTTCTTTAAATTACATTGAAAAAAGTTATCAAAATTAAACTCATGCTGTTTTAGAAAGAAAAAAAAAATCAAAATTGGAGGGTTAAATAACGTATGAATTTTACATTTTTATCACATATATTAATAATAAACAACAGCAGTTATTAGCACATAGAACTAGAAGTGTTAGAATAGTTGTTTTTATGCTTATACTCGATGAGTCAATGTTATAAAAATCACAATCTTGATTGTGGGACTGGGATTGCATCAATCATGCATTATATAGTAACACTAACCAGAATTCAATATTTGTTTTACAGTTTTTATTCCTTCATTAGAATGGTAATAACTAACAACACAATAAAAAAATATCTAAAGATTATACTCCCTAAATTTCTTTCTTCAGTTTTCCCTTCCTTTTCTTGCTAATGCAAGTTACCTTCAAATACAAAGTAACTTATTAAGAAAATTTACCTGTCCAAATTCAAAATCGTCAGATACATATTCTCCGGCCAAAATTTTTTGTTGCACCTGAAAATTTTTGCATCCATTAAAGTATAGTCAGCCTCAAAAATTGGCATAACAGAACAAACCTTAGCACCTTTAGAATTTAGAAAGGTATAACAAATGTGTAATATAGCAATTTGTTAAAATTCCCTTACGCAGGCACAGTGAGAATTCGCACTCGAATTCTTCGGAACGATTTATTTTTAATAGAAATTAATTAATCAATTCATTTCAATACTTGATTATCTAATACACTTGTTTATATCTCATTCTATTTAACAATTTTATTCATTACTCTCTAAAGATAGAATTTCATTTATCAAATCATGTTAATTAAGAAACGTGATACAATAGTACTACCTCAAGACTCAATTAGAAGTGAACATAACTAATAGCAAATATATTAAGAATAATAATTAACTACTTTTAATTTCCTTCACACAATAAAACACTGCACTCCCAAAACTAACTCAACATTTCATTTAATTTTGAAGGATATCTTTTATAATAATAGTATTGAATACAGTTAAATTAGTTATTTTTTATTTATATTTTGGTCCCACTAATTGTAACTATTTTTTTCTTATATTTTGGTCTATTAACT
>JBBPBR010000007.1:622542-633817 GCA_037974775.1 Cicer pinnatifidum | reverse complement strand
AATTTTATAAAATGTAACTTATTTACCAGAACATTTAGAAAAAAATTTCCGGTGTGTAACTTCTTTTATCGAAAAAATTTAAAAAAAAAATTCTGAAAAATGTGAAAGGTATAGGATAAAATTTTCAAAATTTATTTTATTAATCGTCTTAATATTTTCCAAATTTTATTTGATACCTAATTTTATGTATTTAAGAATATTTAAAAAATACCTTTGAATTAACATATTAAATAGTCAAGTCAATTCAAAACATTTATTTTTGTTACCAAAAATAATAATCATAAAGTCAACTGTATTGAAAAAAAAAAATAATATGACACAAGCTCTTTTAGTAGCAGAAAACAAACCGTCACTGATGATAACGAAAAGAAGGTTACGGGAAAACCAGGAAAAAGAAAAAAAAACAAGAAGAGTGTGAACCAGATAAAAGTGAAAAATTCGGGAATCACCATTCGAAGAAGAAAAAAAAAAACTGAGTGAAAATCATAATGAGAGACTTTATTGATTGTTCATCTTAAAAATTGAAAGGAAAAGAACCAAAGAGTTCCCTAAATCAATTATTGTACGTTCTTCTCATCCCTTAATAGTGCATTTAATTTATGCAATTCTATTCTTTCTGTGTGGTGTATGCATAATCCTGTAGGTTTAATTACTGTATTCATAATGTGTTTCGGTTGTTAATTCTTGCTGTTGTCTCTGTATAATATTGCATTTCTTCATGATGCAGCTTATAGAAATTTTTTTTAATAACTACTTTTTGTGACAAATAAAAAAAATTGAAACTATTGAAAACTCCAATGAGCTGTTTTAAAAATAGGATTTAACAATTTACTCTTACTAATAAAATAATTTGGGTCTCCCTAAAAAAAATGGCAGTCTAGTGTAGTGGATCTGAAGGGCCACGTCAAGTTTGGTTTTTATGGCAGAAAGGGTAAAAATTTTAAGGTTTTAAAAATGTCCATTTGGAAGCATTGGAGACATTATTGGCTGTTTTCATGATTTCTAAACTTTCCAAACGAGAAATGATTTACTTTTAATAAAATAATTATTTTTCCTGGTTAATTAAACGAATTTTGAAGAAGTGAGATAATCGATTTCTTTATAGAACAAGTTAATCTTAGTTGAATCAACTTTCTCAGGTATCTAACCATTTTTTAGCTTTTATGCTTATTGGTCTTTAACTTTTATACTACTTTGTATGCCTTTTAAAAAATCAATGATCCTCAAAGTGCGATTATTATTTTCAATCTTACAGTATCTTAAGAACAATTAGGAATGTATTAATTTATATTTATTCATGGTTTATATATAGCATTATAGCCTATGAGTATTATCATTATTTTTCAAGTTAATATGTAAACACATTATTTTCTACTATATTGAAATATTGAATTAAATGATAATCGTTGGTAAATATGATTATCACGATCTGCGAATTCAATGGAGAAAATTTCCAAAGTTTCCCTAACTAATATATTAGTAGTAAGGAAAAGTACTAAGACAAATTACTTTAGAAAAACATGAACTTGTTGTAGGAAAAAATTCACTCCATTATTGAAAGAAACTCTACTACTTGTTAGTTCTCTGATTTCTACTACTATTTTTTAGTGTTGTCAAATAGTTGTTGTAGTATAACGGAAATTGAACAAATCGCTAATGTTCTACAATATGCTATTTAGTACAAAATGTTGTCAAATAGTCCCTATTGTGGTGCTATAACACTATAGTTTAGTGGAATTTGAACAAACCACTATTTTCCGCGATTTGCAATTGATAACACTGCTATTTTCATAAACAACTTCAAGCTTCAGAACATGGCAGAAGAAAACTAAGTACCTTACAACAATGCAGGTAACAAATGAAACATTTGTAAGTAAGTTGATGGGCAGTGATGAGGCTCAACAGTTATTGCTTTCAGAGTCAAGGGATCATTCTCAGATCATCAATGAGAAGAATGACCTTCAGAGAAGAAGACCGCGGCGCGGCGGTGCTTCAGAGACAGAGATCAATCTTCAAGAGCAGAATGGTGCCCAAACCCCTTTACATGATCAATGTATGACTGAAAAACAAGAAGCAGAATTCCATTTCAGGCCAGTTTTCTTATATTTAGCAGCTTACTTAGGAACAGGCACCTTATGTTTCTTTCTCACAAGTTACCAAATTGAGGGTATAAAAACCAATGGATTTCTTGATGCCCTTTATTTCTGTGTTGTGACAATGACAACTGTTGGATATGGTGATCTTGTTCCTAATAGCCCTTTAGCGAAACTACTTGCTTGCATTTATGTCTTCACTGGCATGGCTCTCGGTGGCTTAATTCTTAGCAAAGCAGCAGATTACATTGTTGAAAAACAGGAAATATTTATTGTTGAAGCCATATGCAAGGCTGAAAAATTTGGTGTAGAAGAGATTGCTGAAGAACTTGGAACTAACAAAAGCAAATACAAATTTGTGCTTGCAGCATCCACTTTTTGTGTTCACATGATTGTAGGAACTGTTTTTCTGTGTTTTATTGAAAATCTAGATTTTGTGGATGCACTCTATTGTGTTTGTTCCACAGTCACTACTTTAGGTTATGGAGATAAGAGCTTCTCAACTACTATTGGTCGAACTTTTGCTGTGTTTTGGATATTGAGCAGCACCATTTGCTTGGCTCAGTCTTTTGCTTACCTTGCTGAACTCTATACTGATGATAGACAAAGATCACTTGCGAAAATGGTTCTTTCCCGAAAACTTTCGCCCCTTGATCTTGAGGCAGCAGATCTTGATGGAGACAAAGCTGTCAGGTAGGACAATATAAAAAGACACTGCTAAGCTTAATTATATGGATTTGTTTTGCCCTCAATCACAAATCTCATGCATTTATGCTTGCTGACTGCGTCTATGCGTGAATTTGTGGCTGCAGTCAATACAAATCCTAATGATATATATGTATGCTTTTTCTTTCTATCGTTTGCAGTGAGAGATGCATCAAGTTCATATTTATAATTATAAGACCTCGTTTCTTGAATTGCATCGATAGATAGCTCCAAGATTTGGCTATATATTAAGCTATTAAACAATCATATTCAACATCTTTTTTTTGTTTTTTTTTTCCAGTGCTGCAGAGTTTGTTGTATACAAGTTGAAGGAAATGGGAAAGATCAACCAAGAAGATATTTCAGCTGTGATGGAGATTTTTAGAAAACTAGATTGTGATCACTCAGGAACTCTGACTGAATCTGATATCAGAAATTCTGAATTCTGAACCAGCTTAACATTATGACTGTCTACTATATAAATCATGAATTTCAGTTTAGATTTTTAACATTTTGTCTTTGTTAGTTTTTTAAATTAATTGAAACTTAATAATACCAGATAAACAAATTTAACAGCAAGAGGGAATTAGCTTCAACTGCTAGCTTTTTTTATTTTTTATTTTTTTTATATATTTGTAAATATCATTTGAATGAAAATTATCCAAATATAAGTTGTTAAAGTTCTTGCTTCAATTTGTTTTTGTTATTCAAAATCTTCTGGTAAAGCAATTGTTATTGTAGATGTTCTTAAATGCAAAAACACTAGATTTAATGAATTGGAATACACATTTGAGCATTTATATTTATATTATCATTCATGTTTGTGACATTCTTATACACATAGGATTGCCACAATTATCATTTGAGCATGGATTTGAATACAAAGAACAATATATAATTGTTTTGGTTTCTATCTAAATGAAACAGTGAAACTTGAACCACCTTTGATGCATTTAGAAGTTTTGAACATCCTATGTATATTCTGGCATTCCTGCTACATAATCCAAGAGCCCTTGACCAGCTTTTTCGTCACGATCTTCAGCTGAGAATTTGGAAACACCTCCAAAGGCTATTATTGCAACAAAGAACATAGTAGTGGAAGCAAACAAGGGCCAAAAATATGTGAGAATGGTCATGATTCTTGGGGCTGCATATAACACAGAGGAAATGGTTAGTGAAATTGCTATTACTATAGAGATTTGGTATTTATAACGGAGAAGCTTTTCTAGTACATCCATGATGACCTCTTGGGAATTTGTGAGATGGAGGAAATAAGAGGATGGTTATTTATATAAGTATCTTCATTAATTAACAAGTTTTCCTTTGGTATGGTATAGATACTTTGCCATTTTAATTCAAAGGTCGATTGGTGTTGGGCTTTATTAATTAGTTTGGAAATTGGGAATGGAGACTAAAGTTTAGAGGAAAGGCACATATTCTTATTCTTCTTTGTGGTGATTTCCTTTTCCTGTTAAGGCACAAAAACACGTGAATTTATTATTGTTAATCAATGCACTTTTTTTGTCTTAAAGTAAATAAAGTCTATCAAATATAAATCATTGATTAAGAGTGTATGAATTTTTTATATTAAGCTTATATCTTATCAACAACTGCTTCTTTGGATAATATAAACCATCCCAAAGTAATTGTATAATTTCTAATTTTCATATTTACAATGATATTTTGTTGTAGCATGGACATATATACGAAATATAAAATTAAAGTGGTTACTTAATTTGTTGGATAATATAAAATATTTATCATGTTTGTTGTACCTGATAATTGGTCTGAGTATTGTTGGGATTTCTTCTTCAAATTCAATTCAATATCATCCGCGTGCATTTCAACCTCCACATCATCTATAAAAAAAAAAAAAAAAAAACACATTTTAATGTAATAACTCATAACCAACATAAAGAGAGGACCACATGAAGTTTTAGCTTGATCCCACTTTCATTACATCACTATAGTATTAGTAATAGCGAAATTATATTCAAGAAATTAAATCATCAAGTTGAATCATATCCCATGAAGTGTTTATTCATTTTGTTGTTGTGTTCAGAAACAGCTTGAGCTGTGGACATTTCTTCTACAAAAACTACTTGAATTATTATTTTTTATTAGTAATGAAGACAAGTCATATGAATATTAATCCTAAATTAAATTGTTCATTGAAGTCACTTTAATTAGTCACTTTCAAATTACAAATCATCAATATACATCATTGCTTTTGTTACAATTGCAGTCTTATCTAAAGCGAACCTTATAATTATGGCCACTTTATATTTATCATGTGGACCTTGATTGGTATAAATGAAATATTAGCAACACGCTTTCTAACGCACATATTCAAAACACTTTCTTCTATTGGTTGTAACATTTGCAACAAGATGACCATTTTTTAAACCGTCAATGTTATGTTAGTATTAGTAATTGTTATAAGTATGCTAAGGGTGGAAATCAAACCCCTCACATCCTTCTTAATTTATCCACCTCAACCATCAAACCACCCTTATATTTCCTTAGAAGATGACCTTTATAGATTTATAAATGTGAAAACACATATTTTAGTTTATAAATAAGTATATGAAATGAGAGAGTGCCAAGTATGAAGGTAGAACTAGGAGTAGCCGGCTTGGCCAGCCTGTTATGCATTTGTGAAGATTGCTTGACCAAAGGGGAAGCTCATTTCATAATCTAATTGTTTATTACTAATTATTTATTATATGTAACCTTGACCTGAGCCTCTATTTGTTGTTATTGTTTTTGGACTCAGCCCTACTTTGTCATTTAGCACCACCTAAAAACAAAACCGAATCAAAATATTGTGCATATTATAATATATAAGTCAGAGAGTTCTTCCATTTGTGTGTATATATCTGTGTGTGCATTTCAGTGCTCAAACTAAGGGAAGGAAAATGAGGAGGTGTGAAAAGCAATATGGAGAGGAGCTTCCACTTGTTATGTCAAACCCTATAGTATTGGAGATTAATCGTTTGCATAATCAAATCAAAGGTTCTTCCACTGTCAACTGTTTGATTCCCACTGTTTCTGTATCATACTGAATATTGACATGCTTTCTTTTCATTGATTTCCTTATTGCATATTTGAAATTGCGACAAAATCACGATAGCACTGTAATTTTATTGAAGTTCTAAAGTATAGTTTTTGTCAAAATCACGGTGACATGTTTGTGATTCCCCCAAACTCACCACCAATTCTAACATGTCATTAGCCTATAATGAATATAAGTTGAATATAGTTCGAGAATGCACGATTCTCTCGTCAGTATCTTCATATCAGTAATTTGTCAATAAACTTTATAAGTTATAACTCAATGTAATCATTGTTGCAGAAAAAGTAAAGGAGCTAGCAACTTGTCAGGGTGAAGTCAAAGCATTAAGGACAACTGAAGCTCTGAAGGATAAAGCCATAGAAGAGGTATGTTTATTAAATTAATCTATACAAACATTTTATTGTCTTGGAATTGGGAAGGAAAATTGGTTATCTTACATGCCATATTATACCCTTGATGCTTTAGGGGCCATTATTTCATGCATGTTAAAATAGAAAAGTATGAAACTGCCTACTTATTTTCAGTATAGTATAAAATATATGAATTTTTCAGTATTCAGTACTAATTTTGGCTGTAAGCCTCTTTCACCAATTCCAGTTGAGAAATGAAGTTAGTAAATTGGATGAGAGACTTAGAGCTGCAGAGGATCATTTAAAGCAAAAGGTGCACTGATTTGGTATACTAGTATATTATTTCTTTTGAAGCAAGAACCATGCCCAAAATTGTTAGAATCTAAATTGGTTGTTTTTCATCTATTGGTATGCAGAATCTAGAAATCAAGAAACTGACAGATGAAAAGAAAGAGGCATTGGCTGCACAATATGCAGCAGAAGCAACACTTAGAAGGGTGCATGCAAAGCAAAAGGATGAAGATTCTGTTCCAATTGATAATGTCATTGCCCCTCTTGAAGCTGAGATTAAAATGTATAGGAATGAGGTAAATTAGAAATAGTACAGTTTTCAACAAAGATTAACCATTTGCAAGGAAAGAACAAAATGGAAGTGAATTTTGTGGACTGCCAACACTAACATCCAATTTGGCTTCATAGATTACAACACTTCATGAAGATAAGAAAGCTTTGGAACGACTCAAAAAGTCAAAAGAGACAGCATTATTAGAAGCAGAAAAGATTTTGCAAAGTGCACTAGAGAGGGCTCTAAGAGTTGAAGAAGTTCAAAATCAAAACTTTGATTTAAAGAGACAGATTGATATCTACCAGGTAGGATTTTCTGTGTTTCCATTTTTTAAATTTGGATTTTGATGTGAAAGTGAAAATGTTTTAGCCAATTTACAACTAACATAAACAGGAGGAGAACAAAATTTTAGAGAAATCCCGCCGCCAAAAGATTCTTGAAGTTGAGAAGCTTGGCCAAACCATTCATGAACTTGAGGAAGTCATCTTAGCTAATGGTGCTGCGTCCAACGTTGTTCGCGATTACCAGAGACAGATTTCTGAATTGCAAGTAAGGATATATTATGTCTACTGGAATTCTGAACGTAATGTTGGATATATTGACTGTTTGTGGTAACTTGGTTGTTTCCATATAATACATAAGGAGCAGAAAAGGACATTGGAGAGGGAGCTAGCAAGAGTAAAAGTTTCAGCCAATAGAATTGCAAATGTTGTGGCGGCTAATGAGTGGAAGGATGAAAGTGATAAGGTCATGCCTGTCAAGCAATGGCTGGAAGAGAGAAGGATTATGCAGGTATGTATGAATATCTTTCCATGAAAATCTTTGAAGATTGTATGATCTTGCTTCCATGCCCTATCAGTTTAGAGAAGAGAGTTTTTACTGAATACTTCATCATTTTACACATATTTTTTGGATAAACCAAAGTAACCCCGCGCGACTACAGAGACTAATCCTAGTAAGTAATGAGATCAATTTTTGTTACTCATAAGGTGTTGTTGTTCCTAATAACTACAATAGCAATACACTGAAATAAAACTAAAAGGGTAAATTTCAGTTTAAGAAGGTGTAAACTACAATTTTCCATATTTAAGGAGTCCAATCAAGATAGTCTGTCGAACACTCTTCATGCACTAACTCCAGGGGTACTTACCTGCATATGTAGGCAGAGATGCAACGGTTGAAAGACAAGCTAACTATATCAGAGAGAACAGCTAAGGCAGAGTCACAACTGAAGGTATTTTTATCTGACTTATTTGTCTTCCAAGTAAGCATCAAAATAAACATGTAATTTGTTGTTTACTTCAGGAAAAACTAAAAGTGAGGCTAAAAACACTGGAAGAAGGTTTAAAACATTTTTCAAGTTACTCAGCCACTTCAACTGTGTTTTCTTGGTCTCCAAAAGCAGAAAAGTCTAACATTAGAGGTTTTCTAACAAGTGCTGGACCAAGAAAGAGATCCACATCACAACCAAGAGCATCTTCTGTTGGAAGCCCTTTGTTCCAACAGACAAATCTTAAAAAAAACAACACAGATATTGTCGGTGCGAATTCGAAACAGGGAAGCCCTACTAAAAAGAATTATACTTCTGCAGAGAACATGTTGAAGAAAGGGATGTGGGTCTCAAGAAAAAAAGTTGCTGATAGTGGTGAAAAGGAAAATGAGATGCAGGTGAACACTGACATGGACTTAAACAACTTCAATGATGAAAGAGAAGCAGCAGAAATCAAAATCATTATTGATGTGGATGAAGACTTGCAAAGCAAGAAACAAAATGATTCAGGCAACGACGATGTGGTGTCGAGTTTTCTATACGATACGATGCAAAAAGAGGTCATCAATTTGAGGATCTCTTGTGAAAACAAAGACAGTAGCTTGCATGCTAAAGATGAAGAAATCAAGGTAATAGTAACAGCTACACCCTACTTCCACGAGTAGCGATTCTCTTCATTTCTTACTACAATAGTTTTTGGTGTATAAATTTTACATTTCATGAATTTGTTACATAATTAGACTTTTATACTATCAAATTCGTACTAATAGATCCCACAAAGATATAATATATTTCTCTTTCAGATGCTCATGAAGAAAGTTGATGCACTTACCAAGTCCATGGAAGTAGAGTGGAAGAAAACAAAAAGAGAAGCAGCTGCAAGAGAAAAAGAGGTTTCATCATTAAAGCCAGATGATAGCAGGAAAATCAGAAACTCAAACTCCTCCAAAAGGTTTTAAAACTTCTTTTCTAGTGTCACTGTGGCAAATTCTAAGTATTCCACCTTAAACTAATACTTGAAAATTGTTCAAATATCTAAGGACAATAAACGTTGTCAAGTATAAGTTTATGGTTCTGCTTGTTCTCTGGACTAAGAAAGTGACCGATTGATCTTGGACTAAGAAAGTTACTTATCTTAATGAACAAGAAGAACCCTGAACTTCTACTTCTAAAAAGTGTCCTCGATCATTGTTAGAGTTTAAATAATCTTTAAGGTTTGGTCAACGATGGACCATATATTGTGGTGGTCCACCGAAGAAGTCATGGGGTAGCTAATATATGTTTACTTACACGTTTATTTTTTGTCTTAAAACTATAATATAACATTGTTATAAAATTGCTGCAGGGTGATGAAAGAACGTTGATGCATATTTATTCGGATATAGCTAAAGGCATTTTGTTTATCAACTACATCTTGTGATGGTTCATTGTAAATACAAAAAAAATTGTTGAGGTTAGTATCTTGAAATAAATTACCACTATTGAAGGAGAGTTCGGGAATTTGACTATGTACAAACAAAAGTGTTCAATGTGTACCTGTAAATTTGGATAAAGGATAATTTCTGTAATTGTGAGTTTTAAACAGTTTTTAAAATGCATCAGAACGAAATTAAACATGAGGAACACTTGGAAAACAAGTATATTATAGACATTGAAGAATATGAACAACAATGTAGCATTCACTATATCTTTAGTTTGAATGCAATAATCTTAAACCTGATGTTACATTTCAAGAATCAACAAGGAAGGAACGAAATTAAAATGAAAAATGTGAAAGAAACTAGTGGCAGCATACAAAGGTATGTTTGAACCCACGGTTATATTCTTACCCATATAAACATAACTTATATATTTTATCCTATTTTTTAAACAAAAAAATAAAAAATAATTAATTCATCTTACCATCTTGTGATCTTGAAATATAATATTACTTCATTCTATCTTCTTCAAAACACAAATGTATTCTAAAATATATAGAGTTTAATTTTTTAAAAATATTTTTAAATTTGAAAAACTTAAATTAAATTGTCCGTTACACACAGCTTTATAGAGTTTATATTTTGAAAAAATAAATTGTTTACTGAAAAGTAATTATTTTTTTGTTTTTTTCTTCAATAATATAGTTATTTATTTCAAAAAAACTTGAAATTAAGTTTTCGACAACGTTCCTAAACAATTAGAGTTTATATTTTATGAAATATATTTTTGTTATGAAAAATTTACATTTAAAATTTTTTAAATTCTATTTCTATTTCAAAAAATATAAATTAAATTTTTTTATACACATTTTAATAATTTATATTTTTATAAAAATAATTTGATGTACCGAGAAATGTTAGAAAAGTTTTTCAGTTTTTTTTAAAAAAAAAAAAATTGTGATTTTTGGATTTTGTTTTTGTAAAAAAGTAAGAGTAAAATAATATTTTTATTAGATGTGGTGTGGGGTAGAACTTTAGGACATATGCAAGGAATCAGGGCACCGAGGAGGCAAAACCATCCCCACGTTGCTATACTTAGAGAATGGGGATTATGCACATTGTAGATTTCAATCCATGTTCCAGAAAATATCTTACAACATGCGACACTTGGACTCAATAATATAATATAATATAATATAATATAATATAATATAATATAATATAATATAATATAATATAATATAATATAATATAATATAATATAATATAATATAATATAATATAATATAATATAATATAATATAATATAATATAATATAATATAATATAATATAATATAATATAATATAATATAATATAATATAATATAATATAATATAATATAATAATTATTTAAGTATAAAATTTAATTATTATATATATATATATAGACGAATTAATCAATAATGTAAGATTTAAAATATGGATTTGTAGAAGGTTGAGAATTTTCCTGAAATTATAGAAGGGATTGTTTTGATTTGAATCCATTCTTAAAAAGAAGTAGAATGAGATATAACTTTGACTCCTACCGTTAGAAAATCAAAATATCTTTCTTTTTTGTCATTTATTATAGAGAAGTGTTTTAAAGTCACTTTTTAGTACATCGGGAACCTTTTAATTGTGTTTTCCATCTTTCTATTTAAATAATTAATTTTTATACAAATTAAAGTTTTCTTTCGTATTTTATCTGTGATTTTTTTTGTTTAAAAGTAATATTAGTTTGTTTTGTTATCTTTGTATGGCATTATTTGATTTGTCA
>JBBPBR010000007.1:605604-622504 GCA_037974775.1 Cicer pinnatifidum | reverse complement strand
TATATATCATTTTATGCTATTATTTTGCCATTTTTTTATTTATCAATGTATCTTTTCAGTTTAAATGATTAATATATTTTGTAAGTAAACAAAAACTTTTAGAGAATATGAGTGAAAAAAGAGGAATAAAGTAAAATAGATATGCACTAAAAAGTTTTCATAATTATGCTTTGCTTTTTGGCTTTGTCAAAAGCATATCTTTCATGCTTTAAAAAAGAAGAAATAAAAGGAAAAAAGACTTCCACTTATAGACGGATTCCATTTTTTTTTTCTTTTTATGTTCATTACATTTTTGGGTTGTAGGCTTGTAGGCATTGAGATGAGGTTCGAATTAGGACTCTGTATGGTTCAGTTTGGATCAAGCTAGTAAGGCATAAGGTGTAAAGATTAAAATATCTCATGGCTGCAGCTGGCTATAAATTTTGATCAAGTAAGCCATATGATGTTAATTATTTGCTTGGGTGTGGTTGGATTGGATCTTTTAATTTTCCTTTTAAACCTATATATATATATATATATATATATATATATATATATATATATATATATATTAAAATTTTAAATAATATCAACTTATATAACAATTAACATACCCAAAAAGAATTTATCATTATGGAGTAACGGTAGACATCAACTATATTTATTATTCACCCTAAACTATATTTGAAATATTTGTCCCAAAAAAAGAGGAAAAATATTATGCACCAATAATGTAAATCAATTTTACATTATCAATTAATAAGAAAAATTAATTTTATTGTATCACCTTATAATTATAACTTCTAACGATCAACAATTATACAATCAACAACTCGTATTAATTGTTTATATTGTCAATGCATATTTGTTAAATTCACAAAAAAAAATTAAAATATATAAAATAATAAATAGAGTAGAGTAATAAAAAGAAAAGACTATATTTACTTAATAAGTGTTATATACTAACAACAAAAGACCAACAAATAATTACAATATCTCATACTAACAACAAATAATTACAATATCTCATACTAACAACAATAGGGCTTGTTCGATTTTCAATATTATGGTTGAAATCTGAACACCAAATTTAAAGTGTAAGTTGAGATTGTAAACAAATTATGATATATCTAACTATTAGAAATAAGAATAGTGAAGAAATAATTACTATATATGTTGAATAGTTATATGACCTAATAAACAACATAAACTAAACATTTTTGTTTGATGAATAACATAAAGCAAACATTATCTTTAGATGAAAGCAACTTTTTCCTCTGGATGGTGACTGTCAAGTCCCTTTCACTTCTGCCATAAGAAACACTTCCTTCAAGTTTTACTTTTTGTAGTCTATATTGTTTGAAGAGGCAAATTAAACGCAAAATTATTATATCTGATACAATATTAAATTAAACTAGCTGGATTTATTTTCCCATTAAATCCCAATGACATTACACACTATAACTTTTGTTTATATATTTCATTCCCAATGAGGTATATATAGAATTGTCCTTTTATTATTTTAAATTTAAATAATTTAGTAGCTAGGTTGATGAATATAAAAGACAAGGTAGCTGTTGGTAATGGTAAGGAAAGAAAAGGATCACGGTTGTCAACTTGTCATTGTCTAATGAGGTCATTCATACTCTGTGATAGTAATTAATATCATTTAGATGTATGATTCCTAACTGAAAATTCCCACGGTCGTAATAAAAGAAAATTATCCAAGTCAAAAATATTGTATTGTAGATACAAATTTGGTAGAGTATAACTTGCAATATATCCTAAAGTGTTGTTGATTATTAGGAACTTTGTGGAACCAAACACTACTCCTCCTATATGTAATTGTCATTGTCAATGCACTGATAATTAAACATTATTAATTAATTAGTGGGGCGGACTTGCGGTCACAAAATTCTTTTTTTTCCAACTAATTATTTAAATTTCTGACTCAGCAAGTCTTTTCTAAGGTCCCTCTTGCTATTTTTTTTATTTTAAATAAGGTAAGAATATATATATTTAAAACATTACTTTTTCAAATATTAGTAAATTACGTTAGTTTTCTTTGATTTTAATCTAGAGCTTTCTTCTTAAATCTTCTTCCGCAACTATCTAGTAAGTTCACCAACTTAAAATATTATTAAATAGACATAACTACATAAAGTATGTCACTTGCACCAAACCAATTTACAAGATTTTTTTTTTTTTTTTTGAAATATACTCTAACGATCGTTTGTTTTTTATTATTAAAAAAATATTTTAACTTAATTTTTTTAAAATGGTATTTTTGAAAATGTTTAATAACTTAAATATTTATTATTAAAAGTTTTAACATAATTATAAAAGTCATATCTTTTTTAGAAAAAATATTTCTCAAAAATGATTTTTATACATAACTACTCAAAATAAAGTATCATTTTAAGTACTTTTTGAAATTTAATTATAAAACCAATGAAATACTTCAAACGATTTTTTATAAAAGTTATTTAAATCAATTTTTAATTTAAAAGTTTTGTAAAAAAATTGAATATAGTAAAAATATATATAAGAAAAACTATAACAAACAAACTCTAAATTAGATGCTCCAACAACGTTTCATCCAAAATACCAAATTTTAATGGAAATTAACTTCTGCACTGAAAAAAAATCTCCAAGCCCTGCCAGAATAAATCCATTTTGAAGTCCCCCATCAAAGCAAATGTCCTTTTGAGCAAATCAAATAAATCCATTTTTCAATCAATTTTGCACGTAAATACAAACTTTACCAAATTGTTTTAATATATGGTATCATAGTATACTAGTTACATCAAATACTAACTATATGACTGTATACATTTATTCTATATCTCTCTCGTATACGATTGCTTCCAACCAAACACCGGTTATTAATTTGTAATTTCAAAAACAAATATTAGTACTATATGATTGATTATCAAATATAAATTGATGATAACAGTGGTGACGAATTTGGTAACAAGATCACATAATCGTGCAAGCACTGGCATTGTCTTCACATAAATATTCATCACAACGACTCACATAACAAGGCCTGCCACCACCGTAACTATCATAAACTGGTCTTCCGTAGTACCCATCATAGCAACTTTGTGGTGGCCCACCGTAACCGTCAAAACATGGCCCATCAGGCCTACCTTCATAGCATGGCCCACAACAAATTCCTATTGGAACCGCCATCGGCGGTGGACACACCGGTATCATCGGAGGTGGTGGTACAGGCATGGGCTCCGGAGGCGGTGGAGGCTTTTCTTTTGGTGGTTCGGGCTTGGGTTGCGGCGGTGGTGGAGGCTTCTCGGGCTCTTTGGGCTTCTCGGGTTCTTTTGGTTTTTCAGGCTCTTTGGGCTTCTCAGGCTCCTTAGGCTTCTCGGGCTGTTTTGGTTTCTCTGGTTCTTTGGGCTTTTCCGGTTCTTTGGGCTTTTCCGGTTCCTTGGGCTTAACGGGCTCCTTGGGCTTCTCTGGTGGTTTGGGTTGGGGAGGTGGTGGAGGTTCGACAATTTCAATGCTTTTGATGGCACCACAACCTTTGCAGCAAAGCTTATCTCTGATCTTCTCAGGGCTACAGCATACGACTGTGATTGTTACGATGTTGTTCTTCTCATCGTACACTTGGTCTCGAATTTCTCTTGTTCACAACAAATATTTCAACACCAAACAAAAATCAACTCAATTTGATATCTTCTTTACTATAGATAATAATTTCATTTAATTAATTTGGTAATCTCTGTTGTATAGGCAAAGTTTTGAGTGTGATTAAAAATAAAGCAAAAGTTAAATGATGAGAAACTCACGAGGGAATTTGCAGAGAACTTTCTTGACCTTTTTGTAGCATTTGTCACACTGAAGATCAACCTTGAGCTTCATTATAGTAACCTGAATCAACATGATCATCAAGAGAAGAATCCATCAAAACGATAAAGATTATAATTAATTAATTGTACATATATATCTAAGTGATCACGGCATAAAAGAATTATAAAAAAAAAAAAAAAAGATAGAAGCAGCAGCAGCGAAGAACGAAAATAGCCTTTTAATTAATTTGTTAATTATGACCACAAAAATAATGAAGTGTATTTTGATTGATTGGAGATAGAAAAAGGAAAAGATTAATGAGATTATAAAATGAATTAACATCCTAGGTCGCTCGCACCTTGACCTTTTCTGCCATGAGTGTGGAATATTGTAGTAGAGCTTGGAGGTGAGATATGAGGCAAGGATGAAAATGATGGAGAATGAAATAATAAGATAAAGAAAAAGATGCGTCAAAAAATGGAAGTACTGAAAAAGAGGAAAGGGGGGGCGAAAAAAGGAGACCGCAGAAGCTTAAGAAGGCAACAGGTGAAAGAGTATGACGAATAAGAAGGTTACACGTAGTTTGGGATACGACGACGTTGAATCACGCTAAAATTGTTGTCGTTACATCAACACTCAGTGGTTATTGCTTACAACGATAGATTGCCGACCCTGCACTGCAGCTGCACCGCATCTCTCGCTTCACTCACACACTTTTCCCTTTCTTTTTCTTTTTTTACAAAATCACTTATGCATTCTCAACTAAACTGCATTTATACTCATTATATAATCAATGCTTTGAGATTCATTCTCAATGTAAAAATAGTTATAGGGATATTATTGTATGCTCATTAAAAAAATTTATGGTTCGATTGAAATTGATATAACATAAATTTAAAGTAGTTAAATTTAAAAAAAATAATTAACGAATAAACTCAAAAATATTCGCATTAATATTACAGCAATAACATGTTTAAAAATAAGATAAAATTTTAGTGTTCGTAATATTTATATATGTGGATATGTAATGGTAACGGCGTCAAACTCATTGATTGAAATTTATATTACATCAAAATTACTTTATAAATATGAAACACAATAAAATAAAATAAATCAAACAATGTAATGTCGCAGGCAAAAAAAAAATTATAGAAGAAAAAAATAAAAAATAAATTTGTATAAACATCAATTATTTAAAGAAAATTAGAAGAAACAAAATTTAAAATAAATAATTTGAGACATACAATAATCATAAACCATCTCTCCTTGATGAATTAAGAATAAGAGATAAAGAAAACCTAAATTTGACATGGAATATATGACACTCTCATATATGATAATATTATATAATGACACTTTTTTTTACGGGATACATGATCACTTGATATCTGAACATTCTCCTCTCCTCCTAATTAAACTCGATCAAAGTCATTATATTACCACAAATAAGCATTTTCGTTTTGAGAATTATTGGTGACTTGATCTTAATTTGATTAATTTTGTTAGTGAGAACTGGTCAAGATGTCCCTCATGGGATTACCATATACAAGCTTAAATATTGCACCAAAGATATGTGGAAGTTCAGAGTAAAATTAAATCTCAAATTTTCGGGCAACAACATCTGGATACTATCGGGAACGCATCAGTAAGCATGTGAATGTCGATTTGGTTAATTAACTATGTGTTATTCAAAATAAGTTTTTCTTGTGTCTAATTGTAGGAAGATAGGTATTGAACAATAGCGTGCCAATATCTTTTTGCTGAAACATGGAGATATCAGCACTAAACATGTAATAAATTAGCTGTTGGGGAGTTCGGAGGAGCATCACAATTCAGAATGGGCTAACCAAAAATTTATAAGAGACTTTGACACCACATATCAACTCAAAATCTTAAGGCATTAGGTGTATGGGTCATTCTCCTTATATATCCAATACAGCTTCT
Organism: Cicer pinnatifidum; assembly: GCA_037974775.1. Lineage (NCBI taxonomy): Eukaryota > Viridiplantae > Streptophyta > Magnoliopsida > Fabales > Fabaceae > Cicer > Cicer pinnatifidum. Next base: position 616,774 of record JBBPBR010000007.1, on the reverse strand, counting down.
ATTCCTGGTCAATGTGGGACTAAAGACTCATAATTGAATACCCAACAATCTCCCCCTCAATTATGAGTTCCCACCACTAGACTTGATCCACTTGATCACCGAGTCCAGTCCTTTATTGACCACTTGACCACTAGACTTGATCCACTTGATCCGAGTCCTTTTTTTTGGTTCACCACTAGACTTGATCCACTTGATCTGAGTCCTTAATTTAAGGTTTTGGGTTGATATGTGGTGTCTAAGTCTCTTATTAATCCTTGTTTTGCCCATTTCGAATTGTGATGCTCCTCCGGATCAAGTGGATCAAGTCTAGTGCTGGACCAAAAAGGACTCGGATCAAATGGATCAGTCTAGTGGTCAAGTGGTCAATAAAGGATTGGACTCGGTGATCAAGTGGATCAAGTCTAGTGGTGGGAACTCATAATTGAGGGGGAGATTGTTGGGTATTCAATTATGAGTCTTTAGTCTCACATTGACCACACAATAATATATATCAAATATTCGTAATACTCATGTCTTGAAATTTATAATATAGAGGTGAGTCAAGAAAGAAGTGTTGGGGCCGGTTAAGTTTTTTTATGATTACTTAACTAGCAGTTTTTATAATTAATTTTTAGGACATTGATATCCCAGTGGGCCTAGAAATTGTTATAGAGTGTGATAGCCCATAAACGGGCAGTCACATTGTGGACTGTGATAGCCCAGTGGGCCAAGAAATCGTGATTGGTATAAGACAATCCATTCATCGAGTAATGCATCAGTTCGTAATTGGTATAAGCTTGTTTGTATCACATTTTATTTTAAATTTCTCCAATAACAATCTCCGAAGAAAGCAAGCCTTGAGAATTGAGATGCTTAACAAAAATGTTTTGGGATTCTTGTTTTTCCATTGGGAGGCATATACAATTTCAAGCAAACAAGCTATAAATCATAACCTTAAAAAAAAAAACCAATCACAAGAGTTAAGAAAACTCATAAGTTGTTTTTCTGGATGGTACAATAAAACAACTGTTTTAGATCTTAAAAAATTTAGACTTCAAATTAATTTTTAATTAAACAAAAATAGTGTTAATTTAATTAATATTTTTAAATCCAAAAATACCAAATTCACTTACAACTTTATTATTAATTATTATAGTTTAAAATTAATCAAACCTACAAATGGATTTAATATTTACTTATATATTGTAAAAATTAATTAAGCCTAAAAAGAATAATTTTATTGTTAATTTTTAAAAAGGTCCACTTTCAAATTTTGCTTTAAGCTTCTACATTGTCGGATTTGCCAGTAAATATATTATGATTTTTATTTTTCTCTTTTTAAATTTGTGTTCTTCTTAATAATATATTTCTTTTGACACTAAATATAAACAAAAGATAATATGTATTTAACTTAAAATTTAAACTAAATATATTTTGACTTTTAATCATATTTATGACCAGAATAGTAATTCCACATAAAAATTAGTTTTAAATAGAGAAATATATAGCTAAACTAAAGTACTGGTCACCACAAAGGGCAAAGGGCGGTACTAGTTTATGTCATCAAAATTTTGATCACCCACATTACATATTTCTGATACATTAGACTTATTAACATATATATATAATGCAAAGAAGTGTGTGTATATGTAGTGAATTTACTAATTTATAGTACACCTAAGTATCTCTTGATTTCAAGTTTTATTATTTGTGGCATTACAAATATAGTTAGACCATGAAATATGAATTGGTGAAGTACATTACTTACGGAGTGGAAAATGAAGTTCAAAAGAAGCAGAAGCGTAGCCAAAAAAGGTGTTGAGGTCCTTATCACACAGATATTGGAGTTGTGGTACCCTCCGTCACTAAAAACTCAATAATGTCGTATGTAGATTATGTGCTATGTGCACATCTTTATGTGCGTCCCAACTTGAACCAAAAGGTTTGACTCTCTTTATAATACATTTATTAATTTTCAAAATCTTCCATTAATTAAAAATGAAATCCACTATCCTTTTTAAATTCCTAGACACGTCTCTGTTACAAATTTTAATAAATTTTGGAGAAACAAATCGCATATGTGAAAGGTTATACACTTTTGGTTGAATTGGAGGGTAATCCAATATACTCTCTCCATCTTATCATATCATGTTTATAGACTTCCCAATCTATATATTGAACTCAACACTATATTGTATTTTTATATTTGGATTAATTCGTCTTTGAAAAATCGGTGAACTTTGTATACAAATATAAAATGTTGGGTGGTTCAAATTAATAAATTTGATACCATTTAGATTTGTTTATTTGATGTAATTTACTCTTATAAAATTTTTGAAAAATTATGAATGTAACTCTTTATAATTTATTTGAAATGTCGTCTTTATTTTATGTGAGATTTAAATTTTTTTCAATGATTAAAAATATATAATATATTTAATACGGTATTATGGAGTGAGTCAAATCCAAACCGGACTAACTCAAGCAAAAATTCAATTATTTGATCCATCAAAAATATGGTGTTTCACCTGTAAATCAAATGTTAGAGTATTTGTGTATACTTCTATCAAATTACCGTAGACTTCTCTTCAGTTTGCAACTTACTCCAACCACAATCGGGCTGGATTAATACACACTTTGGTGGACCAAGAATTTTACATTCTCAATAGATAATGGCCAATTATAGATAGTTATAACACTTAACAACTTTTCACTTTGAGAAGTGCCAGGGATATAGATTAGAGGTGGATTTTGCTTCTTCCACCCATGCATTTGAATAATTGGAAAAAATTTGTTATCGGCTATGTTTTTTGTCGAATTTCAAATTTGGATCTCCACTCTTATTTTTGACAAAGTAGGATTTCTCCATCCGTATCCACACTCGTTCAAATATATAAATTTAAAATTCATATATTTATTATAATTAATATAATAAAATTATTATTATACACTAATAAAATAAAAATATATGAAAAATCATATTTTTAGTTTAGAGTCAATTAAAATTTATAATATATAAAGAAAAAGTTATAAATAAAATAAATAACAATATGTACATAAAAATAATTTAATTGATAATAATTTTACTAACAAAATCTGACTCTGTTTTTGAATTTTAATTTAAAAAGAAAATCACACTCTCGTTGATAAAAGCAGAATTTTTTCTGTTAAAAGGTGATATAGGTTCGAATAGATATTTGTTAGTGTAGGGTGTGTTTTCATACCTACTTCTCACACTCTTAAATATTCCAAATATATCACATAAAAAAAATATCGATTTTATTTATGTAATTAATTGAATTCTTGTTATGAGTTTGGGTTTTGTCCAGCCTATAAAGTATATTTTCATTGAACCCACGCATTGCAAAAGGTTATATAGCTTCCTTCTTAATGCATCTACTACCATTGTTGTCAACCCCACTTCTACAATCCATGGTGGGAATAATGGAATATCAAACAAACTCAAAAGGAAGAGGAATAATTTAACACCATTCAACTCAAAAGTGATTATTAGGAAATGCGGTTGCATGTTGATTACCAAACCTTTAATTTTGTGACGTGGGTGCCCTCTAAATTTTGGCAATTCTAGCTAAATTCTCCCACAATGCGAAATATGTTGTATGACCAAAATAATTATTTAAAAATAATTATTATACGAGAACATTAGATGATATATATATGTGTGGATCATATCTTTTAAATGGGCCAAAATCCGAATGATGATCTAATAGGCCTTGAGCCTTTTTCGACATTCTATTATTCCGCTGGAAATGCATCTACTAATGAATATAAATAAATAACTTTTTGCCTTTTAGAATAATTCATTGTCCCCTATAGACTATATACTAGTGGTTATCTCTCATAAAACTACTTAAAGGATCGCAAAACATTATGCAATAATAATAAATCAACTCAAGGAAATGGGAATTATAATACTAGTCTTCTAATATATGCTGTCTCATAGATCATAGGCTAGATGACACAATAGGATTCGTTTTAAAAAGAAAATATCATTTTAGTGTGGATGGGTCTTTTATGAGGAAAAAAAAGAATAGAAGCTCTTTGATTTTTCCTTTGCAATAGTAAAAAGATGGTGACTACTTTTTTCTTGTACATCTCCCTAATTTACATAATCTAAATTATTATCCCAATAAATTTATCAAAATTATGGTAAATCGATGTGATTTTATATAAATTTTAATTTGTAGTTTTACAAAATCATGATATTCTACTATAATTTTAATAAATCTATTGTAATATTAAATATGCATTTAGTTAAGTTGTTCAAAACTTCGTGCTTTTTATTATATTTTGATATTTTTTGAGTAAATTAATTTCTCTTTTAATTTATTGTGTTTACTGATGCTTTACCCGATGTTAACAATGGAGAGCATACAAAAAGTTGTTAAAATTGAAAATGTGTTTAGCTATATAATCTTTTATAAATTGAATTGAAATTATTCGATCAAATATTAAACATTTGTAACAATTTATGAAAATGTACATATTTAATCTACTAAAAAAAACTACTTGATTTTATAACACATAGTTACTTTGGGAGTATGTTGATCTTAGGACCGGCTCTAATGCCAAACAATCAAGGTTATACTTTAGGCCTCAAAATTTTTGATAAAAAAATAGCGTCAAAAAAATTCTATATGAGCAGAGATCAAAATCATTAGATGCATTATTTAGGTGTATTAAAATAATAATAATAAAAATATTTACAATATTAATTTAATTTGATTTATTTCAATAACATATCAAATAATTTTAAATTTATATAAAAACATAATATGATATTTTAATTTAACAGACAATTTAAAAAATATATATTAAAAAATGTTATTAAACAATATAATAGTAATGTAACATTATATTAGTATATTTCATCAGTAAAATAAAAGTATGTGCCAGTGAAATTGATAAGTCTGAAGAAGACCCGTAAACGAGCCACAAGTTGTCCGTCGGCGTGGTTGGTTTGGTGCGATGTCATATGCCTTACGGATTGGGACTCATATATTTTTGGCCATTGAATTCGTGTGAAACCAAATTATTTTTTTCTTTTAATGATTCAACCTCATAATCGTAATTTATATCCATTTGTATGCAACAAACCAATATTGCATGATCAAGCCATGTTGCTATATTTTGTGATTTTCTTATGGGAAATATGTATACTTTATTTGTTTGATAGTGAGTGGGGTAATGTCACTAGTATGTATCCAATTTTGTTCACATAGGTTAACTGGAATATTTTTACAACATAACTCATCTTATTCATAATTCTAAAAAAAATGCATCTTATTAATTATTATTACTATATTACACTTCTTGAAAAATAATGAAGTTACAATTTGTTGACGTCGCCATTTAATCATTTGGCACTGCATCTCACTCTGTGACATTGAGACCATACTCCAATTAAAGTAGTATTATTCATGAAGCAATTAATTTCAAAAATAAATATTAATTTGATTTTCAGTGTCTTGTGAAAATCTTAAGACCTTCTGCATAAAAATATTGTATTGTATTATTATCATTGTAAAATATATATATAATTTATAAATATTGGTAATATATAATTAAATTTTAAACCCTTAAAATTTTGAATCATGTAGGATAACTCAGATGATTTTGAAAACAAATTAATTTAACTTTAATTTTAAATTTTAGTTTTATTATTAAAAATTCAAACTTTAATTTTAATAATATAGATAAAATGTGAGATATGATTTGTTTTATTTTGTTTTCAATTTATAATATACACTTTTTTAATGTATCAATTATACATATTATAAATAATTATTTCTTTTTTAGTTTTAACGGAGATATATTTAATTCATTGTTACTGATTTTATTGATACGTATTTTTGTAATCTTGACTTCTCAATTCTTAATAACTTCTAAAAATTATTCCTTAAAAAGAATTCTAGAAACTATTTCATTTAAATTATCTTTCTATCATTTTTTTCTTTCCATTGTTTACTTCTTTTAATTAAATTTTTGCAATTAAAAAAATATTTAGTGAGAATTGCAAATCAAAATATATTAGCAACGTGGAACTATTCTAAAGAATATTATATATAAAGAAAATCAAAAAATACGATTGCACTTTATCGTAATAAAAAGCGGACAAACGGACGTAGGGACACTAACGCTCTTTATGTCTAATAGAACCTACGGAACATGGTGGACTTTGGAGGGCTCTTATAGTTGAAGAGTCATATTAACAAGTATTTTTAAATTAAAAATAATAATTTTATTTTAAAAAGAAAAAATTAAAAAAAATTAAAATTATCTACACAATGTTTAATACATTTTTAATGAAAAAATTATATATAAAATATTAAAAAAATAGTTATAGCATTTCCGAAAGTTGAAAAGGAAAATATAATAAAACAAAGCCAAGTGTTAGGGTGAGAAAGGTGTGACTTAATTGATGAATTGAGAATTAGCACCTGTAGTGATGCATGTTAACTTACTTGACGACTTTTTAAGTATTTCCGTCAACGTCAGCCGATAAAATCACTATAGAATGGGACCCACCACTTTACCAATCAATCATTGCTCCTCTTCAATCTCTTCTGTTTCTTCCTTTTCAAACACCTTTCTTTCCCTTTTCTCTTTCTCTTTGTTTTCATATTTTACTAATAATATTCAATTTCTTCAATTTAACATAGATACATTCAACAAATAACTATATACTCCAATTTATTGCGGGTTAATGTCAAATCCATTATTTTTTTATAAGCACTCAATCCAGTTTTTAACTATGGAAGGAAGGTGTGAAACTTAATCCCTCGCATAGGGGAGGGGGCAAAAATTAAAGTCTGAATTGAATGATCGGTGGATACTTAAGTTGCACCGTTGAATAGCAAGTAATAATAGCTCTCTGTTCGCCCTAAGATGACTACATGAGTCACTAACGTATTGCTATTTTATCTATTGACCCATTATCCTAGGAATTTTTAAATTGAAGCAAAAAGTTTGAAAATAAAAATAATATTAGTGGTGCCTCGCCACGTATATTATGTCACACGAGCCTTTTATCCTACGTAGCAATGACGTGTAATAAAGACTAGGAATATATCTTCCGACGTGTCATACCATACCACCTCAGCTTTTGTTCTCAGCGTGTCAAACACTTTCCAGCACGTGAAATCACACGCTTCGATCAACCTTCGATTTAGTATTTCCATAGAGTATTCAAATACTTCAATTATAGAAATTTTATATTCAATTTTGTATTTTTAATTTAATAAAAAAGTATTTTTCAATTAATAAAAAACTTTACTTTTGATATTCCTAAAATGTATTCTAAAAACACATATTAATTTTATCCTTATTTTTTATTTTAATGAACACGCCATTATTTTCACTAGTTGGAAGCATGAACAATAAATATTCAATTTCAACAATGTAACGACCTTCTACTGATTTTTTTTTAGAGTAATCCATCTTTTACACACTGATTTATTTTACTCAAGAATTCAAGTATAAGAAAAATTCAAATTAAGATGGAATTTTGGGACGATTTAATTTTTATTGTGAAATAATTTATATTCGGTAAAATTTATGATGATTTTATGTCACAAATATTTTATTTAAAAATTTTTTTGTTTGTGTGATTTAATCTTCGATTTGAGACGGATTTAATGTTTTGTCATGATTTTGAGATAGATTATTTATGTTTTATAAAATTTGAGATAATTTTTTTTATATCACCAAATTTAGTAATAGTTGCGAAGGAGGGAATATTGACGTTAATATAATATAATTTTGTTTTTAAATGTAATTTTTTCCTGATAAAAAACATAAAAATAAAATAAAATAAAAACCTTTTCAGTATGAATTTACATCTCTTAAAATAATTAAATTAATTTTTTTAATATTAATTTCAGTATTTTTTATTTAATTAACCTTATCAATAATTTTAATAATATAACTAATTAGATTTATAGTTAGCATATTTTAATATCAAAAATCATGTTAATAAAAAAGAATATGTAAAGAAAATAAGTAAAAGTTAGAGAAATAATACCTAAGAATTAAAAAGCTTTGAAGAAAGAGAGAGTTAAGTTCGATAAGTTGAATCGAAATTTTTCAAACAACCCCAAGACTTCTCTCCACTCTCGTGACCGACTTTCTTCTCTCTCAGGTACCATCGTTGGCCTCAACATCGTCGTCAACTTCAAAAAAATTATTGACATCCTTTTCTTGTTTACTCTTATGTCCCTATTTTCTATGTTTGTTGTTTTTGAATTTCAAAAAGAAAAAGTTTGGAAAAACAATTTATGTCACTTAAAATATTACTAGCTAGAGATGTATACGCTCTTTTTAAGACGTTTCGAGGTACTATCCAAATTGTACAAGACAGACTCTCAATCACGAAGTCCCCAGGATAAAATAGTTCAGATCATTGTATCATAATTCTATTGCACTATAAAAAAAATCGTTATTGAATGATTATCACTCGTAATATGACACTAAAACCACTCAAAAGAAAAAGTGTGTAAGAAAAGATGAGAAGAGAGAAAAATCTCAAATACGAAATGCTTTTGGTGTGTTTTTGCAACTTATGAGAACTCTCTATTTATAGAAGAAATCTGCACCTGCATCAGAGAGAAGAGTGTGATTCATTAGGTTTGACACACTAAATTTATGCTCTAATATTTAGATTTTGACCACATAAATTAAATGTGTGTCACATTTTGTTTGACCACAAAACGTACGCTCAATTTTGACTTAGGTTTTTGACCGAACAATAATAGACGTGTGAGACAAAAGATTAGGATTTTGACAAAAAAAAACTGAAGCGCGAAATCGAAAGCAAGGAACTGACTAAATCAGATGTTGAATGTTGACTCGGTGGAAGACAATTATGTAATTAACATATCAATAAGAGATAAAAATGCAAGCATTCATTTAATTAAATAAATAATTTATTAATTTTCATATGTTAATCATCGTTTACAAAATCGGAAGCAAGGTTCTTCATTGTTTACAAAATCGTGGTTCCCCTTGGGCACACCTCAAGTTCCATACATCTACCTTATATATACTATTAGTGTGTGATATCCGTTATATGTGAGACTTTCTTATTTTTCAGTTCATAATAACACTAGCTGTCATTAGTGTTATCATTATTTTCAACCATCTTCCATTAATATTATCACAATTTCCAACAGTTTTCTTATTATTTTTGTCTTTTTTTTTTTTTTTTTTTTTTTTTTTTTTTTAATTTCAACAAAAGAGCACTTAAGTTTAATCAAAGGAGAAATATTTTCAGCTACCTTCTCAAACCTAATTCTTTAATATTTTTATGATTTAATCTCTCCTCTATTAATATGATAACGTTAGTAATATTTATTTGTTTTCTCACTTCTATTATTAACTTTTTTTTAGAAGATTTATTGATTAAAAAAGTAATACAAGAACAATATGAGAGGTGTTTCATACATCGTGAGATTAAAAAGCCATCTATGATTCATCGCTATAACCTATTAGTTCAATCATATACTTGAGAAACATAGAACTCTCCTCAATGACTATACACTAAAAGTGCTTCGAACGAACCTAACTCCCCTAATTTTTCTTCCATGTAATATGTCCCGATCCAAACCATTTTAACTCCTATTAAAATCTCTAGTGGAAAATTGACAAGGTTTATAATATTAAATTAATGAAAATGCTAGTTTTTGTTTGTAAACTATGTGTGTCAAGCAGTTGGTGAAACAAGCACTTGAATAATGATCTCTTTATCATACGATAGTTTACTTAGTTCTCAATTATATTTTAAAGTGATTCATTTGAATATTGTTCAAACCGTACTATCTGAGCAATTGGTCTAATGTTCTTTTTTTAGAAGGTAAGCATGATTTATCTTAGTCTTTATCAATTCTATTTTTATTTAATTTTGTTTACTTCTTCATATAATTATATGTTCCCTATACTATTTATTTTTAAAATATTATTGATATAGGTGTTTTAGTTTCTTAGCACTACCAATATATACATCGCTAAACAATATTCTTTAACTGATTAATATTAGTAGTTTAATAATTATTTTTATATTTATGTTGGTTTTTGTTCTTTAAAACTAAAATGTTATGCAATTGTAACAAATAAGACAAATGAGGATAAGCACGGATAAAAGAAAATCTTACTGAAACTCCTTTGCATATAAATTGACCAATTTTGTTATGCTTGTGTTTTCTCTTATAAACCGATCGTGTGTTTTGTCATTTAATTTTGTTTTATCCTTTATGATTTTTATATTGTCTTCACTCTTATAAATTAATTGATTTCACTTTTAATATTAATATAAAAAATTCATTTTTTAGTTCCTACAAATATCATTGGTTTTAATTTTAATTCTTATTAAAATTAAAAAATATGATATTTATAAAAATAAAAAATATAAAAAAAAATCTATAAGAACTAAAAGTGAAATACGATGATTTTTATAGACTAAAAATTTATTTAATTTTATTATTATAATATATTTGTCTTGTTTATTAAATAAAATAAGTAGTGTATGTATTTGGTATTTAGGCAATGGATGTGCCATCACATAGAGAATGGATGTATAGAAGGGTTCAACCTAATGTAGTGTACTTGAAAATACCTTTTACGAGGGTGTTGAAATTTTATACGAGGGTGTTGAAAATAGCAAGTTATCATGGTCTCGCGCGCATCAATTATTATTTTTTTCTTAAAGACAAATTTTCTTTATATGGTTCCTAAATCAATGTTGTTAACTTTTAAAGTATTTGTTGAAATAATTTTTTATCATATTTCATGTACTTTATGGTTGAACTCTTAATTATTATGATTTATTTTTTATGAGAATCAGATAGATAAATAAAAAAAATTTAGGACATTTGTTAGTAAAATCAATTAAGTATTATTATTATTATTATTATTATTATTATTATTATTATTATTATTATTATTATAAATGCAAATTGTAATGTATTAAATTGTGAGTGGTGCATGTAGAGATTTAAGAACAAAATCAATGATTGGATGAATTTGAAGATTCCATGCAAATCAATTAAATTGGTTAGTTTTTTTTTTTAAATGTTTAGATCAACTCTAATTACACATGAAATCTATTAAGTTGACAATCAATTTTACGCGGTTTAAAATTGATCGATCTTTCGATATCCAAATCAAATTACTATAT
>JBBPBR010000007.1:593663-605478 GCA_037974775.1 Cicer pinnatifidum | reverse complement strand
ATATATATATATATATTAAATATAAGTTAGGTATGACTATTATTAAATTACTCTGTGTGTAAAGATGTATTTAAGATTAATTTTTTACATTTTAAGTTAATTTTTTACAAATAAATGATCCTAATTTTATTACTAATATTAATAAATGATATATTTTAAAAAAACAACATATCTAAAAATTTACAAAATGGTCAAGGATAATATATGCACCAAAAGTGTCTCATAAACATTAATTATTCCTCTCTCCCTGTTTATAAGACATAAATTATTTTACACATATTAAAACTATCTGGCAGTGTAATTAATGTTTATAATGTACGTATGACTATTACAAAATTATAATTTCTATAAACGCATTTAATGTTATATTTTAAAACAATTTAGTAATAATATATTTGAAAATATATAAATGATATCATATTTAAAGATAAATAAATAAACGTGTAAAAAGAGTCTTATAATTAAAGGTTAGTGGAACGTTAAATGCAAATCAATTTATTGTTGATACATCATTGAATTACCTGCCAGTTACTTCAAGTAGCGAGGTGAAAAAAGAAAAATTCAAATGCATTGTGAAATAAATGTAGCAACCAATTAAATTCCAATTAAAGGGTGTTCAGGCGTGTGAGTACAAGTGCGTCTGAGAAGAGTATCACACGCTTCTCCTTCTAGTTTCCGTCGTTAAAAATATGCCATGTCACACCGGTCACTGACGTGGCAAAACTCGCGTCAACAAAGGCACGGTTCTAATGCCACCTAAGCACAATGAAACCAAACTATTGTTCTCCGCACGAGATTAAGAGACGAAAGTGAGTTTAACACACGCTGATACACATGGGCCACAATACCATACCTGCAATTAATTCTGCATCATTGGATTTTAAGGTTTGAATAACAGACTTGGAAATAAATACTATGACCAATATACATTCAAATGGTCAAAATAATTATATTATTTCATTATTGTATATATATATTAAAAATATTTTTAATTAAAATAAGAATATTATTTTTATTAAATTATACTTGTTAGTTATAGTATATTTTTAATATTATAATCACGTAATTAGATATATTGTATTGACAGTAAAGACGAATTCAAAAATCAATTAAATGAAATAAATAAAAATAATTATTAAATATTACATAAAATTATTTTATAAATATATATTAATTAAAAAATTTAATTTATATACATCGCTAATATATAATAATTTTACATCTACGTAATCACATATCACTTTTTTTAAAAAAGAAATAGATATTCTCGTTTAAATTTTTCTATATGCATTTTAAGAAATAATACTGCAACACACCTAAATAGTGAGATAGATTCTTTTGAATAACTATTTTAGGCCAATATATATATATATATATATATATATATATATATATATATATATATGAGGATTAAAATAATTAATTAAGGACATATTTACAGAAGATTAAAATAACTAAGAGAAAACATATCTATAAATTTGACACATAATTTGTATCTCACACGTTCATAAATCATTTATTCATTTTTTCAATTTTTTTTATAAGACTAAGAGTCATTTCTTGATTATCCTTCCTCTTTTCATATATATAAAAGTCAAAGTATATTTAATTCAAAATATCGAAATATAAAAGTTAATGAAATAATTTAAATCTTCGTAAAGTATCTTTAACTATTTTGTTCAATATTTGAATTGTTTAAAATAAGAAAAAAAATAAATAAATTTACAATAACAATAGATAAAAATAAATAAGTATATAATTTATCACAGTATCGTGAAATAATTACTGAATAAAGTGTAAAATTTTGTTGAAAGTGAAGGCATAGATTAGGAGATTGAATATATATGGGTGGACATTTTAGGTATGTAGACGGGCGTGGTGAATGAAGGGCATTTTAGGAATATGAAAGTAAATCCCGCGAGGCTTTTATAAACACCGCTGAGACAACGCATTGCTAAGCAACAAGTAAGCTCGTCCAACCTGTCATACACAGAACAAGAAGAAGAAAAAATAAATAAAAATAACAAACTAGAATTTGTGATTGGGAAGTTGTGAGTGAGAGAAAGAGCCACCACAAAACAAAACACTCTTTACTCTCTCACACACACTTATCTTTCTTCTTCTTCTTCTTCATTTTATTATTATCATTTTTCTTTTTCTTTTTTCTTCTTCACTCTCGAATTAATGGCGCCAAATAATCAAACTTCAGACACAGAAAAAGCGGCAAACGGCGCACCTCCGGACGACAGGTGTCCAATCGAGGAAGTCGCTCTCGTTGTACCTGAAACCGACGACCCTACCCTTCCGGTCATGACTTTCCGGTCATGGTTTCTTGGAATAACTTCATGCATCATCCTAATCTTTCTCAACACTTTCTTCACATTCAGAACTCAACCTCTCGCAATCTCAGCTATTCTTATGCAAATCGCTGTTCTTCCAATCGGAAGGTTCATGGCTTCCACTCTTCCGACGAAGGAGTATAGTGTTTTAGGGTGGCGATTTAGTTTGAATCCTGGACCGTTTAACATGAAGGAACATGTTATCATAACTATATTTGCTAATTGTGGTATTTCATATGGTGGTGGTGATGCTTACTCCATTGGTGCCATTACTATTATGAAAGCTTATTATAAACAATCCATAAGTTTTCTATGTGCTATCTTCATCGTCTTAACTACACAGGTTAATAGTCACTTTTTTTTTTTTTTTTATACAAAATCACTTTTGTTTCTGATTTTCCCCTTTTCTGCATTTTATCATTTTTTTTTATATTCGGTTAGTCAACAAAAATATTTGGAGTAATACTGCAAATTATGTATTCATTTTATATTTATATTATTTCTTTATTTACTAGAAAAGTAAATGAAACTCAGTTTTTAGAGAAAGATATTTTGGACAAGTAAATAATTCCTTTTTTTTTTCTTGCTTTCTTTCTTTTTTATATAACATCTGCACGACATTCCAATCGTGAAGATTATTTTATTTATCTTAATTTAAAAACTAAAAGATAATCGTTAGATTATTATTATTATTATTATGATTAACGGAAAAGTATTTTGGATTAAACTGAAAGGTGCAGTATATATAATTAATTTATAATTGGGTGTATAATCCAAATTTTTATATGTAGTTTAGTATCATTATTATTAAATGATGACGATGAATTTTGTCTGAGGACCCGTGAAGGTTGTAAGTGGTCTCGTCCACTCTACTTTATTTTCAGGATTAAAAAAATATTCTGTCTGTATTTGTTTTGTTATCTGCAAGTCTATCTGTAATTTGTTCCATTTTTTTTTTTTTGCTTGATAACAAATAATAAAGTATTGAAGATAAGTTGAATTTGGAATATATATTTTTCCCCTTTATTTCTTTGGAACAAATATTATGTGATCGATATGCTTTCTAGTAAAATTTCATTTAATTTTTTTTAATGGAAAAAATTTCAATTTAAATTTAATGTTGTAAATTTTGTTGCAGATATTGGGGTATGGATGGGCTGGGATTCTTAGGAGGTATTTGGTAGACCCTGTTGAAATGTGGTGGCCATCAAACCTTGCACAAGTCTCTCTCTTTAGGTTCATTATTTGTTCCTTTCTTTTATATTACGTTTTATTGAGTTATTGTTAGTACTACAAAATTAGTAAAATACTTTTATTTGTTTGTATTTATTTTCAATTTGATATCTGCATAATTGATATAGTTAGTGGTGTTTCACTCTGCAAAGTGTTAGCTGAATTGAAACTTTCCATTGAACTATTGGGCTTGTTGGTATACTAGAGTTCACTTTAATTAACTGAAAAAGGAACTTTATTTCTATACTTTATTTTATAAACACAAGGGTGTTGTTACTGCAAAGGGAACTTGTATGGATTTATTATTAAATCAATAAAGATGAAGCCAATCAAATTTGTCATTGAGTAGTAATTACTAGTAGTTTGAAATATGCAAATAGAAAAAGACATTTTGTTTAACTTTTCAGTGCGCACAGCAACAACCATTACAATCAATTGACAGTTGTAATTATGCTGTGGACTAAGCGCATCTTCTTCACTGCTGAAAGGCCCATATCACACAATCTGTGTTGTTCGGTTGCTGTTAGATTCTCTTTGACAAGAGATAATAACACTGAAATAGAAAGAAGAAAAAAAACAAATATTCTCTAATGTTTCTTTGGCTGTATAATTGACAAATAGGTAAAGATAGAATCTTGACCAAAAGAACTTATGCAACAGTAAAAACCAATTTCTTAGTGAAAGTTATATTATTACTTTTTGCCGTTTATTATATTCTGTTATATTAGTTTGATTACATCATTAACCTTATACTACAGGGCACTCCATGAAAAAGAGAATAAGTCAAAAGGCTTTACAAGGATGCAGTTTTTCCTCATTGCTATGGGTCTAAGCTTCTTGTATTATGCACTCCCTGGCTATTTGTTAACCGTCTTAACATTCTTCTCATGGGTATGCTGGGTATGGCCACATAATATCACAGCACAGCAAGTTGGATCAGGTTACCATGGACTTGGAATTGGTGCATTCACACTTGATTGGGCTGGGATTTCAGCTTATCATGGAAGCCCCCTTGTTGCACCATGGTCTTCCATTGTTAACGTTGGGATTGGATTTGTCATGTTCATTTATATAATTCTACCTATATGTTATTGGAAGTTTAACACTTTTGATGCTAGGAAGTTTCCTATATTTTCTAATCAGTTGTTCACTTCCACTGGACAAAAGTATGACACTACTAAGATCTTAACAAAGGACTATGATCTTAACATTGATGCATACAACAAATATGGCAAGCTATACCTTAGTCCTCTCTTTGCATTATCCATCGGATCAGGTTTTGCAAGATTTACGGCAACCCTTACTCATGTAGCACTGTTTCATGGCAGGTAGGCTGCTCACAAAGCCTTTATAATAAATTTATCTCTTATATTATACCTATCTGAATGAGTTGCAATCAGTTTGAGACATGATCAGATTGATAATAAGCAGTTTCTGTGGTGATTGATGAACAGTGTTGTCAATTACAGATCGTAGAAAATAGTGATTTGTTTAAATTACGCTATGCTACAGTGTTATAGCGCCTAGTGACTACTTTAACACTATGTACTAAATAGTGTATTGCAGAACAAGAGCGATTTGTTCAAATTAATTTTGCTATGCTCTAGCCGTTATTTGACAACACTGATTCTGAATGCATGATATATGCTAGTATTTCCATATGTTACTAGATATGGAAATGGATTAGCAGATTTTGATACTACAGTGCTAATCTTTTTCTTCCATATGTATTTTCTTCAAAGTTATATAGGATGGGATTTTTTGTTGGGTTGACACTGACATAGTTTGCTTTTCCCAGAGACATATTGAAACAGAGCAAATCAGCAATGAGTAATGTAAAATTGGATGTGCATGGTAGACTCATGAAGGCTTATAAGCAAGTACCAGAATGGTGGTTCCTCATTTTATTATTTGGGAGCATGGCACTATCCATAGTAATGGCTTTTGTATGGAAAGCCGAAGTTCAACTGCCATGGTGGGGTATGCTCTTAGCTTTTGGCTTAGCTTTTGTTGTAACCCTCCCAATTGGTGTCATCCAAGCTACTACCAACCAGGTACTAACTCCAATCAATATTTCTGCCATCATCTCTAGTCTATCACTTTCCTCTCGAATCTCAATCGTAACGTAATACTTTGATGCAGCAACCTGGATATGACATTATAGCACAGTTCATGATTGGGTATATCCTTCCTGGAAAACCAATTGCAAACTTGCTCTTTAAGATTTATGGAAGAATCAGCACCGTCCATGCACTCTCTTTCTTGTCAGATCTCAAACTCGGGCACTACATGAAAATTCCCCCACGATGCATGTATACAGCACAGGTCTTTTCAGCTCAAAATCTCATAATTTAAGCTCTTCTTTTTATCCTGGTTTTCTTCTTCTTCATTATTATTTAGTTATTTATTTTGATATTTCCAAACAGCTGGTAGGAACTCTTGTTGCTGGAGTGGTGAACCTTGCAGTGGCTTGGTGGATGTTGGATAGCATTAAGGACATATGCCTGGATGATAAAGCTCACCATGACAGTCCATGGACTTGCCCTAAGTACAGAGTAACTTTTGATGCATCTGTTATATGGGGTTTGATTGGACCGAAGCGGCTATTTGGACCTGGCGGATTGTACCGAAACCTTGTATGGTTATTCTTGATTGGAGCTGTGTTGCCAGTTCCCATTTGGGTGTTTAGCAAAATCTACCCTGACAAGAAATGGATTCCTCTGATAAACATACCAGTTATATCTTATGGTTTTGCTGGAATGCCACCTGCAACTCCAACCAATATTGCAAGCTGGCTATTGACCGGAATGATCTTCAACTACTTTGTTTTCCGATTCCACAAACGTTGGTGGCAGAAATATAACTATGTTCTATCGGCAGCACTTGATGCAGGAACAGCTCTTATGGGTGTTTTGATTTTCTTTGCCCTGCAAAATGCAGGACATAATCTGAAATGGTGGGGAACTGAATTGGACCATTGCCCATTGGCTACTTGCCCAACTGCACCAGGAATTGTGGTTGATGGTTGTCCAGTATTCTAATAGAGAAAGAAGCCTAAGGGGCTTAGCTTCTCTTTTTTTAGTTGTTTTTGTTTTTGGGAGTGGAGACCAAGTTATGTTAGGCTTGGAGTATAGGTGAAGGGACTGAATAACCAAAGTTGCTTAGCAATTATTATGTACATGCTTCTTGCTTGTTATCATGGAGGGTTTTCCTTTTTGTCTTTTTTACCTCACTTATTTAATAGATACGCCATTAATTGGTAATGGAACAAAGTGCGTTTCTCTGATACATTTTAAGACTTGAAATTGAATGTTGAACACGTCTTTATAAATTAGAAATGATACTTTAACTTGTGAATCCGACATAAATTGACAAAAGAGTTGGTTAACTTAGTTGAAGAATGCGATTAATTATATTCTAATTATGTTCGATAAATAGTTAATAGATACAACAAATGTTAAAAGTTATTAAATATCTACTAAATGTAATCAATCACAAATTCGAACGTGATTAACTACAATTATCAAATGCTTAAATTTACATGTAATTGAATATTTAAAAATTATGGTTAATTACATTTAAATGTGTGATTTACATTTACTTGGATGATTAATAAGTGTCATTATCTATTATATTTGAAAATGGACGTTAAACACATCTTTGTAAACTAAAAAATGAACATCGAAATGCAAATTCATGATTTTTGCTAGTAGACACTTGTACTTTGTAGTGGGGCGGAATCTAATACCAAAAGGATCAGGATGAATCTATGACACACAAATAAAGGACGTTCAAGATACCATAGCTGGTGTCTCGATGTGAACCTCAATTGCTTAAGAACAGAGGGAATTTTGTGAAAAACGGAGAGAGTTTGATCTCTCTCCGATGCTTTCTAACCCTTCAAGGAGAGATGTATATCTAGAAAGTAGACATAACACTTTCAACACCTTTCAAATTATGCAATTCTTCACCATTAATTTTCATTTTCCAAATGTATCCAAAAATTCCAACTGAATATTTCAAATTTGACTCCTTTAAATAGATTAAGAGATTTCAAGCGTGTATAAAAAAATGACAAATAAATATTATGTGAGCATGCATATCGAATCATGAAAGTGTTGGAATATCAATAATGGCTTTAATAAATATTAAAGCCCTTAATAAACATATTTGCATAAGTTATGTCTAAATGCAGACGTAAATAGATGCACATATTAAATTATGCAGGCAGTTTCTTTAAAAAAAACTTACTTTCTCCCAGCAAAATAAAAAGACTTCTTTATACCAGCCAAAGTCAATTTACAGGAGAATGAATCACAAACATCTCTAATACGTGATTAAACCCGCAACAAAAACCCGAACCCAACCACCAGGACGCACAAGAAAACTGAAAAAAATAAGACAGGGAAGTAGTAAGAGAGACGCTAACAATGAAAATGCAAATATGGTGGATATGAACTGCAAAATAGCTTAACCACCAAATTGCTGTTCCAGCTATAAGTGATAAGAAGAACATGTAAATTATTTTATCCTTTTGATCACTCAATCCAAATTCCTAGATAGAAGTATCACCAAATATGTAAGAACTGGAACTAAATCATCTGATAATTGGCCATTAAGTAATTGCATTATACGTAATACAATCTTGACTTTCAGGCAGTGATCTCGATGTTAATGACTGTGGTCCATCTCATTTGTGTTGACGATCTACCTCTGCAAAGACTTGTAAAGCACCACAGTGACGTATTTGGCCATGTACCGATGAGTGGTACCAAGGGCAACCACTGAAGGACTGCTCTTTCCTTTCTGCATGTAAAGATGATTGAGCACTCCATGTTGAGGTCTTGGCATAGGAGGTTGGATTTCCATATTTGTTGTACGTACATTCAGCAGTGTCATTGCAAAGTGTGGAGGAACTAATGGTGGCTCCTTTGCATAATCTTCAGAACTAAGTTGTATATTGTCATAACTTGAGGTTGGTGATTGAGGAGGTTCAAAACTAGAAATGCTTCCAATGTCTTCAGGAACATAATCCTACAAATTAGTGTCAATTTAGATGTCAATGCCTTCTAGCAGTAAAAGAATGCAGACGTACTGGCCACCACTAATCTGTTACCAAGTGTCATCAGACTATTTGAAATATATATGCAGCTACTTCAAAATGCAATCACAACAAAAGTGATAACTATTGCGAAAATCGATCAATGCACATTAAGGAGGATATTCAATAATCAAATACTTCATCTTGATAGTTATCTATCTAAAAAGTGAAGCAAAGGTACCGAGACAACGTGGTGAGGTATAGACAGTGGCATAATCAAAGGCACTGCTAAGATGAGGCTAGAAGTAGAAGGAACCAGTGCCTCACAGGCACTTTAGGAGCACCTTTCTGGATTACAAGGGAAACAATAATTTAAAAGACCCGACCTCTAACTGGTCAACTGTGATACTAAAAGGGGTAAATAGTCAGAATGTTAAAAGAATGACTTGTGAACTTTAGAACTTTTACCGGCACACAGCTTACGGTTTTGCAAATTTAAAATCACAATATTTTATTTGTACAATGAATGTAGTAGAAGGGGTGCCTAGGTGCAATGGTTCAAGTTGCTAGTTGCTACTACGTCACTAGAAGGTTACAAGATCAAATTGCAAAAATAGTATTTTACAAATGCAAAGTAAGCCTGCCAACAATAGATAAACATTAGATCCAACCCTTCCCTTGACCATGTCAGAGCGAGAGTTTTAAAGCACTATATTGGCCTTTTACATGTTATGCTTGAGTAGTTCATGGGTGTTCCTTATGGAGAATCAATGCAAAAGGGTAAAATCTTTTACTGTTATATTTTTCTAAGGTTAAAAACTTTCTTTTGTAATGGATGTGCCTTTTGGTGCCTCTCATCTCCAGCATCTTTCGCCTTTAACTACTCTTGTTAACACTTAACATACACAGACACGTTTATATAATTGGAATATTGAACTAACTCTAACTGTATCTCATCTAAATAATACTGTTTGTGATGTGGCATAAAAAATTCAGTATTTATTTATTCTCTTACTTCCCCCTCTTTTATCTTGAAGCTGAATTTCGTTACCACCCAGAAAACTAAGACCCAGTCACTGTCTGAAGCACGTGTTTCACATAATAAAGTGATAACTATGACTACTGAATTTAAAAGCTTGCGAAATATTCATCGTGCTAATGACTCCAGTAGTCTAACAGTGTTTACTAGAAAAGGAAATTCAAAATGTTTGAACTCTTTATGCAAGATCAGAGAAGGAATAGTTGGTCAAAGAATGTGAAATATGTGGAGAAAAAGATATCCTTGGTATAAAATTAAATGACAGGGGTGCACTAAACCAAAAAAGAAAAACAGCATCAGCTCCAACAAAATGTGAAAATGAACAATAGCCCCATACTTTCACGTTTCAAAGGAGAAAAAAGTGCATTGAATCCCAATATACTGAAAAGTAATAACGCTGGCCATCAACAACTAATCCATTTGGTGCACGAGTCTGTTTTCTTAACTGGATTATGCACGACACAAGTCCCTTATTATGTAGGATGTAACTAAATGAATGTTGCTTATCATATATGTTTGATATAAAAAGCACCACCCATTTCTCAACATGAAAGCAATTTATCAGATTAACAAGCATATATTAACAGTCACAAATCAGTTTTGTTTGCATGTTAAATTAAATCTGTCAACAATAAATCAGTACCTGTAAGTCCAAAATGTTGTAAGCATTCCCAGCCTCATCTTGAGACCAAGGCAAATCCGGTGTGTAACTGCATCTTCCATCAACAATAAATCTGTACTGATAAACACCAGATGGCAGTACCTTCATTATTGTAAAATCTTTACCCGATCTCTGCAAGAGAATTCTGATAAACAAAAAACATTAGAATCTAAAAAAACAGCAAATGCAGTGAGTGTATGAAGAAGAAAAAAAAAATGAAAAATGAAACCTTGATTTCCAATTATCCCACGATCCCTCAACGGCGATTTCTTTACCACCGTGACTCCAAGTAATCATAGTTGGAATTCTGTGTTCAGTGCACATGTCTTCATAACCAGAAGTAGTTTGAGTCCATGAATGAGAAGTTGGAGAAATAGCATGCATCTCATCAGGTCTTTGTAAAGGAACCACAGGAACCTATAAAAAAATAAATATATAATTAACAAGTGATGAAATTGAAAACAGAGATTCCATATAATGAATAACAAAATTGAGAAGCAAGTTTAGCAGAAGAGAAGAGAGTAAACAAGAATTGTGAATAATGGGAAGAGAGAGATACTTGAGGAGTGAAGCTGAGTGGAGAATGGGTAGCTCTAGGGCTTGTAGGGGGAGAGTGAGTCATCATCATCATCATGGAGTTATCGATTTCGTCACCGTTCAACGGAACAGTGGCGGAAGAAGGTGGTGCTTCTTCTTCATCGTCTTCTTCTTCGGAAGGAGATGGATTTCCGTTCACATTTCCCATTTCTTTTGAGAACAACAATCACTACTACTGATGTCTCACTCTCAGACACACAGAGACTACCTAATACAATAAAACCCTTAATTTAATTTCTCAAGAACAACCATGCTAGTACTCTTTATTCAATTTTTATTTATTTTTTTACAAAATTCAATTTAATCTTTAAATATGTAAAACATTCTTTTTTCTTTTAAATAAATATTCTTTTTTTAAAAGAGAAGTAAATATTCTTTTAAAATATATAAAGTTCATTATTTTGATATTTAAATTATATAAAAACCCATCTATTTCCTTTTAATAGAAATGACAATTAAATCTATAGAAGTGAACAATTATATTTGTATCTATTATGTTTATAAACATTTATGTGGGTAGTAGATATTTATGAAGATTGATTATATTTAAATTTAACATGAAAAAAGGTATCATAATCTTTATATATAATATAAAAATATATATTATATTGACAGTGTATGATTACTATATAATATACTAAAATATTTTTATTATTATTGGTCCATAATCTACAAAATATGAAACATTGACTAAAAGTAAAATTTATCTTCTTCCAACGTAATAGAAAATGTGATAATATATTTAATAAAAATAAATGAATATATAAATATAAACATAAACATAAACACAAGTTTATAACTTTGTATCAAAGTGTTTGCAGTAAGTTTTTTTATTAAAGTTAAATTCAAATAATTGTATCAATGTTTTTTTTACATTCTAAACTCAAATTTAATCATACTAGTTT
>JBBPBR010000007.1:513822-561448 GCA_037974775.1 Cicer pinnatifidum | reverse complement strand
TAAAATGAAAATTATAAAAATGTGGATTTTAATTGAAGTCAAAACTTATTTAACAAATTAAACTTTGGTATACGAGTAATATGGTAATTTAATTAATATATATCATTATTTGGTTTATCTCATACACACAATACAAAGTATTATATTTTATTAAAGTATGAAATGAAATTGAGTTGTTGTGAAAAGTCTTTTAGTTTTTTTACCAAAATTATACTGTTTATTTTTTTATAAATGCCAAACATTATGGTGTTTTTTTTTTACAAATACCAAAATTATAGTTAAAAGTTATTAAATTAAATATAATTTTATTAGGCGATTATTCCTAGCTAATAAGACTATTTTCATATATTTCGCGAGTGTTAAACTATTACTTAAAGTTTTTTAGGTGGATTTTATTGAGTCACTTCACTTTAAAGTCATTGAAGCAATTTTACTTCAATTGTGAAATTCCATGAGAACTCAAAATAAGTTACCTCATTATTTCATACATCATAAAAAGAATATTACGTTTTAATACTTGAAGTTAATGGAGTGTGACAAACTCTGATCTCAAGAAGATTTTATTTTGCATCATGACAAACTCCAACGATAAATAACTTAAAAAATAATTCAACTTACGAATATTCAAATAACTCACATTGAAATTGTGGCGTTGGTTTGATCTTTCATTTAATCTTCATAATTTTTATACTTTAGATTGTAAAAACTTAGTGTGTGTTATAGGTTGAGCATTGAGAAAACTCTACTATATATGAGCATGAACACATATCATTGTGATTTTTAGAAGCTCTAATGTGTAGGTATTAGTCCACCATGATTTTTCACCGTGTTTTTGGTGATTTCCAAACACACACTAATCTTATTAAAATTGGCAATGGAAGTTAAAGAATCTTGACACATTAAGTTATTGTGAAGACAATTTAAGAGACGAAGTAAGGAACTTTGATTTCTTTTGCAACTAATATTAATCATTATTTGGTGCTTAATAGAGTTATGGAGAATTTTAATGATACTAAGATTACTTGAAATACATTATTATGAAAAATTAAAGTTAGTTATAGTTTAATAATTATGACTAAGTTGTTTGAAATAATTGTAATTCATATAATCCTTAACGTAAGGGATAAATGATGTTATTCATCATATTTGTGATGATTTAGGTCACATTATTTAGCGTGTGTTGAAGCGTCGTTTTAACACCATCAATATATATTCAGACAAAATTTTATTATAGAAATGAGAAGTTACATAATTTAACTTCTATTTTACCACATTTCTCAACTTTTTCAACCATGTGCTTAAACTCGGGAAGAAGCTAATTAGATACTAGTTAACAAATATTTGATAACATACTATATTTGTACTAATTTTCTTATAAAGGTTTTAGTTTATTTGTTGAAGTGCACAACCCATTTTTCATAAAAAAAAAAGTTTATACATTATTAAGTATTTATTGGACGATTTGTCACAAAAGTAAGTATTTATCGAACAGCAAACCTTATTGCATGATAGTGGCGATTAGACTAATGATCTTTGTCACAACATTTATACGAAACACAAAAATTACACCACATTGATATGATACTATCGTAATCATCTCTCAATTATTTTTATATGATCACTACATTTGTGTATGGTAAGTTATGGCCAATTCTCGTGCATTTTTCGTGTGAGTGAGGATAATAATTTTTAACATTGCTCCAGCGATTATTATAGATCTAACGGTCCCCATTGCCGTTAATGGTTTCAACAATCGTTACATTGTGGTATGAAATCTAAATTCAATTTTTATTTGAGTAGATTATATTATATATGGTAAAATTATTTAAGGGATATGCCACTAATACAGAATGAGTTTCAGGGATCTAGCAATACATCTAGTACAAATCTGTTCAGTAACTCAATGGAATTAAAATGTAAAATGGTTTAATTCATTAAATAAAAATTGGGTGCTTAATCTGCTTGTGAAATGGGAAAATGGATCAGCTTTTACAAACCCACATCACACGATTTTCATCATCCAATGCAAGTAAATAATTCAAATTAACAGCTGGCTAAATCAACGGATGCAAGTTACTTTCCATAAAAAATCAAACGAAAGGAAAGATTTGAAAATATCACAAAAAGAGATGCATTAACAGTAACACCAAAGATGAATTAATATCGTATTTTTATTATTTATTATATGAAAAAATAAATAAATATAGTATAGCACGTGAAATATTTAATAATCGGATTTTGGAGTAAATTTCGGTTTGTTGTTCGAAAAACGAAAGGCGAGTGAAGAGGAGAAAGAGAGAAGTAATAAAGAACAAAACTTAACATCGTCATCGTATGACAGAAACAAAAACAAAAATAAAACCCTCTTTCTTCTTCTTCTTCTAGTCATTTTAATTTTAATTTTAATTTTAATTCCCTTCCTCTGTTCTCAACCTCTTTGCGTCCACTTCATGAAAGAGCACTGAAACGGCATCGTTTGACCGAAAGAGAGAGTAATTATGGCTGAGAAAGCTTACCTACAACTGAAGGAGCTAGGATCCAAGCTCGACACCGTTCCCACTTCCAAAGACGCTCTCATCAAACTCTTGAAGGTTTTCCATTTTTTGCTTTCAATTAATTCCTCGCTTTTGCAATTTTATTTTCTTCTTCTTCTTCTTTTGTATTGGTTAATTGTCTCAGTTAGTTTGTAGCTAGAGTCCTAGGAGAAGAAAATGAAATTATGCGCCAATTTTATCACATAGAAAATTAGGATTTAGCTTTAATGCATTCAATTTGGTGTTGTTGTTGGTTTAAAAGCGAGCTATGTTGATAAACCTTTCTGCAATTGGAAAGAACTAGTGTTATAGTAGATTTACTATGCTTGAGGTAATGAGCTGAGACTTTTTTGATTTAGAGCAAGCTTGTGAATAATTCTTTGAGTTAGGTTAATTTTTGATTTGTAGTGGAGGTGGACTCTATGTGTGTGCTGATACAGGAGAAGTTGTAAAATTGGGTATTGTAGTTATCATGTGTCGTGGTTTAAATTTTCGCTTATGTTTTAGATACTAAGAAAAATATGCGGGAATTGATACGTATACTGAAAATTGTAACTGTTATGTATTGTCTGTTGTTAAGTAGAGGGAAGAAGTCGAGGCAGAAAGGAATGACTGTGGATGAGGGATTGAGGAGGGAATTGAACTGTAGTTTATTAATGAGGGATTTGTTGTTCGAATGGAAATAGGCCTTGTTTGGATTAACTACTAGTTAATGAGAGCTTTTCAATTAAAATATTATGATCTTCACTTGTCAAATAGTCCATAAATGGTTATTGGTGTTTATCGAGTAGTTAAATAAGAGTTTTTGATAAAATTGAGATACAGCAGCTAATTTTAATTTATATATAAGCGAATCTATTATCTAAAATATATTTGTAGTTATTTAAGATTTTTTCCTTTTCTATAATTATTTGTAGAGAAGTTTATCCAAATTGCCCTTAGTCTTGTGAATTTAGTTTGTTATAAAGCTATTGGGTTATTCATTTGGCATCTATTTGCATAGAAGTTTATCCAAATCGGCTCTTAGCTCTCCTATTCCCTCAAAATGTTTTTCACATGCAGCAAGCGACCACATGCCTTGCTGAGTTGGATCAGTCACCTTTGACTACAACACGGGATTCAATGAACCCCTTTTTTAATGCAATTGTTAAGCCAGAATTGCTTAAGCACCAAGATAGGGATGTCAAGCTTCTAGTTGCAACATGTATTTGTGAGATAACTCGGATCACTGCACCTGAAGCTCCTTATAATGATGAAATTCTAAAGGTGCGTTTCTTTTACTCAAATTATCTACTTGTTGTTCATTTTCTTATTCAAAAATCGAAAGGGAAACTATTTCCCTTATAGTTTGTGCCTAAAAATGTTGGAACATTGTTTATGATTATCCTTTGTGCTAATCTATGTTAGATCTCCCTGCAGGATACCTTTCGGTTGATTGTGAGCACTTTTAGTGGTCTAAGTGATACTAGTGGTCTATCCTTTGGACGGAGAGTTGTTATATTGGAGACTCTTGCAAAATATAGGTCGTGTGTTGTGATGTTGGATCTTGAATGTTATGATCTGGTGAATGAAATGTTCAGTACTTTCGTTACGGTTGCCAGGTTTGTTTATCATTAAATCTTATAATTAATTGTCAAGTGTGTGCTAATGTTAATTACTAATAAATATGAGTTTCCTGAAAATTTCTGCTATTCACTTCCAAGATTGCAAACTCAGTATCTTGTATTTTTTTCCTAGTGCTTATGTTCTTCTATCTGGTTGTAAAATAACGAGAAATGAATTAAAGATAATTAGACAAACCTATGCAGCTTTGCAATTTGTATACTTGGAATGTGATGTTTATATACAATCTCCATCTAGTGGGACAAGGCTTGCTAATCACCGTTGAAACTTTAAACTGTTAGACAATAAGACACATGTTCTATCCATTTTCTTGTAGGCCAAATTTTCTATGCTTCTTTCTTGTAAAAAAATCCTCTTTCGAATTATAAATGTTGTCCATGTATTTTGTTTCATGCTTAGAGATGATCACCCAGAAAGTGTCCTGTCATCCATGCAAACTATAATGGTGGTTCTCTTAGAAGAGAGCGAGGATGTGCACGAGGATCTGTTATCTATTTTACTTTCTACATTAGGCCGCGGAAATAAAGTACGTACTTCTATAAATTATTTTTCCTGTTGAAGACAGATAGCTAATGCTCTTGCTGCTCTAAATTCGAATACTAAAGAAACACGATTTTGTGGAATTTTAATTCCAGGGTGTTACTATGGCTGCAAGAAGACTTGCCATGAATGTCATACAGCAATGCATGGGAAAACTTGAACCCTGCATTAAACAGCTTTTGCTATCGTTGATGTCTGGAGATAGCAAGCTAGTGAACAAACAAATTGAATACCATGGAATTATCTATGATCTGTATTGCTGTGCTCCTCAGATCCTTTTTGGAGTTCTCCCTTATGTGACTGGAGAGCTACTGGTAATTGGTGTTTTATTGGCTTTGAGCAACATCATGTATCTCCTCTGTTATAACCTTATTGCTACAATGTTTTGTTTATTACAGTTATGCTTTGTCGAGGTTCTGAGTTTTGAAACGTATAAAGTTGTAATATCAGTCATTTTGGCATATTGTTTCTTATTAATTTTGTTCATGAGTTTGGTTAAGTTATACTTTTTGTGCTCTTTTGATGTCTGGTTTCTCACTTGTAATCTGGAAATTGCACGCAGACTGACCAGTTGGAAACCCGCTTGAAAGCAATGAACTTGGTTGGTGATATGATTTCTCTTCCCGGAACTTCCATTCCTGAAGCATTTCAGCCCATATTTTCAGAATTCTTAAAAAGGTTGTCTGATAGAGTTGTTGAGGTTCGAATGTCTGCCCTTGAGCATGTAAAGAACTGTATGCTGTTGAATCCTTTTAGAGCCGAAGCTTCGCAGATATTATGTAAGTGCACTAAACACGAACATCCATTCAGTAGTTTTTTTAATCTTTATATTGTATATATCGTATCTGCTGATTTTATTTGAATTGAACTTAGCTGCGCTTTGTGAACGGCTGCTGGATTTTGATGAAAATGTTCGAAAGCATGCTGTGGCTGTTATATGTGATGTGGCATGTCATGCCCTAAATGCAATTCCACTTGAAACTGTGAAACTTGTAGCAGAACGGCTTCGTGATAAATCTGTATGCATATTTTGTTTTTTGTGTGTTTCTTAGGTAACTGTTTGTTGCTTTTGACTATGGTATCTCATTTCCCCTTTTAATTTTGCTTTTGCAGCTACTTGTTAAAAAGTATACATTGGAGAGATTGGCTGAAGTGTATAGAGTTTTTTGTGAGAAAAGCTGTGTCGCAGACAATCTCAATGGTTATGACTGGATTCCTGGAAAGATTGTTAGATGTTTCTATGACAAAGATTTCAGGTGAATACACTTGTGCTTAATTCTTTAACATTTTTGTCATTATTTGCAACATTATTATCAACATTTTTGGATATTGGTTTTTGTGTTAGCAATAAAGTAAGGACCACTTTAATTTTTCTTAAAACCTTATTTTTAGTAGTCAAGCCGAAACATTTGTTTAGCCAATTGATTTTACCATTTACTAAAATTGAATTATTTGTCTCAAAATGAAATCAGATATTTATCCAGTCCAACTTAATCCATATACTATTCAGTTTGGTCCCCCTAGGTTTTAGTAGATTTTTTTTGAAGTTTTGCAACGTGAAATAAGTACTCATGAGTCCTGACTGTGACTACTTCAAGGCTTTTATCTAGGAATCATTTTCTTACCATGTGCTATATATATGTTAGAATATGTTTGTAAGAACACATAATCCATTATTTCCCGTACGAGAAAATTGTTATCTGGAGAAAGCAGATAGAATAAAATAGTTTTTTTTTTTTTTTAACAATTATCCAATCACGACTTTCTATTTTTGGAGGGTAAATTATAAGTTCATACAGTATGTAGGTACAATATATTTTTTATCCAAATATATGTCTCTTATTTTCAATTTGATCCTTATACATTTTTTTTTTCAATTTAGTCCCTTTATTTTCAATTTGATTCTTGCCATATACTGTTGTTGTAATGCCATATATATTGAAGTTATAATATTGTGGAGTATAGGGATCACATCATGTACATAATCATTTTCAATTTGGTCTATATATGCTTAACATTTTCTCCATGCAAACATTACAGTGTTATAACAAAAAACTGCAGGGATAATATTGTTCATATAGGGCCTAAATTGAAAACTTTTTTCGTGTAGGGACCTATTTAAAAATAAGTTACTTGTATTGGATTCAAAAATATTTTTTGTTTTCACCTAAAGATTGGCCAGTCTATTTTACTGTTTGATATGGTCAATGGCTTATATGTGGTATCTGTTGCTTTGACTTGTATCTTTTTCTCAATAGCATAACTTTTTTCGGTTTCCACATACTTTTCTACGAAAATGGGAGAAGTTGGACACAATGGGGGTGAATATTGTTTTAACAACATAATTGTTTTCTCAATAGTTTGTTTCATTATATTTCCTTTTTGGTTTGATTTTCTGTTCTATTTTTTCATGTTAGAGGCGTTCTAATCATAGGTGAATTTCTTGTTCATTTCATTATGCAGATCTGATATAATTGAATCTGTTTTATGTGGATCCTTATTTCCAGTAGAGTTTCCAATTAGTGATATTGTTAAACATTGGGTTGGAATTTTCTCTGGATTTGATAAAGTGGAGGTCAAGGCTCTTGAAAAGATATTGGAGCAGAAACAAAGGTAAGCCTGCCTGACTTCTCTGGTTTCTCAAAATCAGTAAGCAATAAAAGTTTCATTTGTATGGTATTTCTTTGGTAGCAGGTTACAGCAAGAGATGCAGAAGTATCTGTCTCTGAGGCAGATGCATCAGGTATGTAACTTTGGAAGTTGGAAAGATGAACTTCTCATAGGAAATTTGATGACAAAATGGATTTGATTCGTATTTAAATGCAGGATAAAGATGATCCTGAGGTCCAAAAAAAGATTCTTTTCTGTTTCAGAGTAATGTCCCATTCGTTTTCTGACTTCATAAAGGCTGAAGAGAGCTTTCAGATTCTTGATCAGTTAAAAGATGCTAATATCTGGAAGATTTTGGCAAATCTTGTTGACCCAAATACTAGCCTCCATCAAGCACGCACCTATCGGGTAAAATAATCAGTGATTGATAGATATATTTTCCAGGATGCATATTTTGGAAAATCATGGCTACAGACTGTGTAGACATTAGTCTTTGAAGTGAATATGACTATATGAGAGCTAAATCCTTGAACTTTTGATGCTCAATTCCTGTGATATATATAACTTACAATTATAAATATTTGAAGTGAATAGGACTATTTAATCAATTTTGTAGTAGTTAAAGAAATAATCTGTACCTTGGACTGTGTTATTTACTGATTTCTGTCATTTTTGTATTTATTTGTTTCTTGTCTGCAGGATGATTTGCTTAAAATACTTGGTGTGAAACATCGTCTCTATGATTTTCTAAGTACCTTCTCTGTGAAGTGCTCGTACGTGCTTTTCAACAAGGAGCATGTAAAAGAGATTCTTGCAGAAACAGTAGCTCAAAATTCTGCAGAGAATGCTCACTGCACACAATCTTGCATTAATTTATTGGTGGTAAGAGCATGTCATATTTACGTGTCTTGGACTATTGCACTTAATTTTTTAGCATTTATCCATGAATTCTGGCACAAATCATATAAATAAGTAGTTCCTAGCTTTTGCTTGTAATGTTGCAAATGGCGCTTTGTGCCTTTGCATGATGCTGATTAATTAGGATGATTGTGGATACAAAGTGCTGATTTATCCCAAAAACTAAGCTGTTAGGAGGAGGGCAGAAGGGCCAGGAGTGATTTTGATTTTATATCTCTAAACATCCCCTCGAGTGAAAGCCCTTAAACTTAAAGTCTGAACAAAGCACATGCCTGCCTGAAATGTATTTGAATTGATAATGGTATCTGACATGGATCAAACTCTCGATCATTTGGTCAAAGAAGCTGTGATGTTGTAAGGGTCTGCATGATATGTATGAATTATGATAGGATAAGACATGATTATACAAGGCCTGATAAAATTTTCAATACTATACAGTGTTTGGTGGTATGACATTGTATACAATAGTATATTTAATAAGGCGATACTATGTACTTATTAAAAATAAAACTTAAAACTTACAAATTTAATTTGTACTTGTAAGTTCAAATACTTGTTAGATGATTACTTGAGGATTATAATAGGAAAGTTTTTATTTAAGCTTATTCATGAAAAATTTATCAATCCTAATCCCTCTCCCAAGGAATGATTAAATTATCCGTTATTTTGGTGTATAAGAGGGGTTTGATGGATATACTTAAATAAAAAATTGTTAATGAAATAATACACTGTTCACATCAAACAACCAATAAAGTAATGATATATCCTAAGAATTTATACTATTATGCCTAATATGCATGCCAAACAAGCTCTAAATGTCAAAGCTGGTCAAAGAATTGTTTTCTAGTAAGTGCCATGTCATATGAGTTTGTATTTTGGATGCTTTTACTTTTTTCTGCCTTATTTCTCCGACAACTTATTTTTTTTCTGCTATGAAGCAGTGGTGTGGTTTGGATCATTGTGGACATGAGAATTAAGAATTTGAGAGAACAATCTTTTCTTACTTTAAAGTTAACTTGTTATAAACTGCAGATCATTGCTCGTTTCTGTCCATTGCTTCTTAGTGGTAGTGAGGAGGAACTGGTGAATCTACTGAAGGATAATAATGATAAGATTAAAGTGGGTATTCTGAATGTTTTAGCTAAGGCCGGTGCTACTATTCGTAAACAACTTTCAGTAACATCAAGGTGCTGATTTTAATCTTATTAATCTTTTAAATCCATTCTCCTGTATAATATTTTTTCTTACTATCTCCCTTGTTTATACAGTTCAGTAGACCTTATATTGGAGAGGTTATGTTTAGAAGGCAGTCGGAGACAGGCGAAGTATGCTGTTTATGCATTGGCTACAATAACAAAGGATGACGGCCTCAAGTCTCTTTCTGTTCTATATAAGGTTTCATATAGTTGATTCATTTATTTTAAACACTGGTTTTTTTTCTTCCACTCTAATTTTTGTCACATATACAGAAACTTGTAGATATGCTGGAAGAAAAAACACATCTGCCTACTGTATTGCAGTCTCTGGGGTGTATAGCGCAGACTGCAATGCCTGTTTTTGAAACTAGAGAGAGTGAAATTAAAGAATTTATTACAAACAAGATTCTAAAAAGTGATGGTGTAAGCATTTCAAATCTCGCTGAATGGTGTGCTCATTTATAAAACAAACATAGAAATATTTGATTGTAATGTATGCTTCGCTGTTTCAGAAAGAAGATCACACTAGAACATCTTGGGATGATAAAAGCGACCTCTGTATGTTGAAGGTTGGTAGGAAATAGTCTCTTCTGTTTAATATATTTTGGATATACTTTTTGTTCTTTATGTAGACATTAGAAAATGCTCTGAGTTGGCTTCTTATTTGACATTTTATTCTATGTTTCTCTATGCGCCCCTTCTTTTTCTTTTTTCTGCAGATATATGGCATTAAAACCTTAGTCAATAGCTACTTGCCTGTCAAAGATGCTCATGTTCGTCCTGATATTGAAAGTCTTCTGGATATCCTTAGGAATATACTATCGTTCGGTGAAATATCGAAGGACTTGCAATCAAGGTATATAAGCTTCAGAGTTATTTTTTAAATAAATTTAAAATTGGATGGTAGGTTCAAATACTATGTACTCATTTATGTTCTCTTGCAGTCCAGTTGATAAGGCCCATCTGAGGCTTGCTGCTGCAAAGGCTGTTATTCGTTTGTCAAGGCTATGGGATCAAAAGATACCAGTTGATCTTTTCCACTTAACTTTAAGGCTATTTGAGGTGGGCTTTTCTTCTGTTTATTTAATTGCTTGTTGAGCATTTATAACTTTTCAGTTTCACCATACTGTTAGTAGGATATAAGGCTTCTTCTATTCATATGTTACAGCAGAAATCAGTTTGATGAAATTTTCATTTCATTGTTGAAACAAATGATTCTCATTGTCTTTATTTTGAGTGTGTAGATTAGCTTTCCTCAAGCTAAGAGGGTTTTCTTAAGCAAAGTTCACCAATATGTTAAAGACCGCCTTTTGGATACCAAATATGCATGTGCCTTCTTATTTAACATATTTGGATCCAAGCCACATGAATTTGCAGAGGTAAGTTGTTGATCTGTTGTCTTTTTCATAATTGCAATTTTCCCATTCTTTGACATTAATTTTTAGATTTTGTTATGAATCCTGTTTGTTAATGCAGGATAAACAGAATCTGACAGACATTATTCAAATGCACTATCATGCGAAGGCACGGCAAATTCCTGTGCAATCAGATGCAATTTCCTTGACCATTTACCCGGAATACATCCTTCCATACCTAGTTCATGCACTTGCTCATCACTCATGTCCCAATGTTGAGGAGTGCAAGGATGTTGGAGCATATGATAATACATACCGGTACTATACTACCCACTTACGATATATCTCTATGCTGAATCCATTTTTAGACACTCCTCAAAAGGGTATAAAGACTCAAAATAATGAAAAAATTAACCAGGAATAGAAGGGATGGAGATTTAGTTTACTTTTGGTATTAAAAAATATGGGGTCCTGTATTATGATTTTATGACTTATGTCAACATATGTATTGCTAACATTTGGTTTTCATTAGTCAGAATTTGAATGATAAGAAGAATGCCACATGCTTATAAAATTGAAGATATCTAAAGAGTTTGCCTTTATGCATACTGGGCTGCACATTATTATTTCACATGCTATGGAACCTTATAAAGTACTCCCTCTGGTCACTATTATAAGCAAAAAAAAAAAAAGTCTTAAATATTGGTCATAATTATAAGCAAAAGTTAAATACTTTTGACTCAAAGAATGCTATTATTCCCAATACTCCCTTCATTTATTTCAAAACATTTAATGTTGATAGTTAAGTATTTGACATTACAAAGAGTCAATTTAGTAAATTTAACTTGTATATACATGAAATCTAGAAAATTAATTGCACTTAGTTACATTTGTTAATACTTAGCTAAGTATTTTTGCTTATAATAGTGACCGGAGAGAGTATTAATTTGGAATCACACATTAAAAATATGCACACGAGTGTATGTATAGTAAAGGCTTTTGCTTTGAAGGGTCTCCCTGCTAATGCATAGTTGATAATATACCCTGTACAAACACATGTAATGGTCTGTGAAGGTTTTTTTGGTCGTGACGACTTGTTGTACTTCACAAATACTTGCTTATATGTTGTTGATTTGAAATATGAATGAGGGTTACAACTGCACCAATACCTACAAATTTACTTTTTTATCAAACATCAAAACATAGAATGTGTTGGGGAATGCTCATTGTTACTGATTGTATATTCTGTTTTGAATTTTTAGGCAGTTGCACCTAATACTGTCAATATTACTCCAAAGAGACGAAGGTGCTAAGTCAGAAGAAACTACTGACAAAGAAAAGGAAATTATATCTACTATCACTTCTATCTTTCAGAGTATCAAACTTTCTGAAGACACGGTTGATACATCAAAGACCAAGGTTGAGTATTATTTTGTCATTACTTATAAGTAGTTACATATTGAAAATTGTAATAGATTATAACATACATCTGTGGTCAATAAATTTTCAGAGTTCTCATGCAATATGTGACCTTGGGTTAGCAATAACTAAACGGTTAGTGCAGAAGGATGTTGATCTGCAAGAATTGTCCCATTCAATGTCTCTTCCTCCAATGCTATACAAAGCATTTGAGAAGAAGGAAGGAGATGACACTATGGTATGCTTTTTTTGTCAGTCCTGTATGTTAAGTATTCTTGTTCATATTATATAAAATCTTTCCAAAAGTTTCTAATTCTTAAATAGAATACCTTTTATAGAATCGAGGTTGAATAATAGCGTTGGTGTTTCTTGCATCATACTAGTACCTGAATATGCTAGTTCTATATGTTATTGAACTATTGAGTGTTTTGACGTAATGTATTTTTAGTTGATTAAATATGTATTTTTAGTTGATTAAATTTGTCTAATGCATGAACTCTGCTATATACATACACTGATGATTTCATTATGGAAAAAATTTCTTTCCCGTTAAGCTTCATATTATCTTATTGCTTGATGGGTGTGTTTAGGGCAGTATTGTTTAGATGCTTTTCTGAACAGGCAATGGAGTTGGGTTTGTTCATGATTATTGACACAGGTTGAACAACACTACCTTCTTTCAATGAATTGTGTGAGACTAGACTACCTCTCGAGTAGCCCAATACTGAATATGTTATACTAGTCTTCTCTCTGTTGATGTATTCATGAAATAGGCTGAACATTGTTATTGTTGTTTTTGTTATTATTATTATTGTTATTAATATTATTTTTTGGGTGCAAATTATTATTATTATTAGATCTCCAATGACTTTAATTAATGCAACTGAACTCATCTGGCAGATAAGTGAGGTGAAAAGCTGGGTTGTGGATGACCTCGCGTTGGCTCACTTTGAATCTCTTGAACTAGAAATGGTATGTTTGATGCAGCTGAAAAATTACTTGGCAACTTTCATTGCTTTTAAGATTTTGAAAACCATGTGATTATGCTTGTTTTACGTCAGGTTCGATCCCAATTAGCTGAGGATGAAGCTTCAAAGGACAATGAAGAAAAGGAAAATGAAATGCCTCTGGGAGTGATGTTAAAGCACATCAAATCTCAGGGAATTAGTGGCAAAAAGGTAAAAAAAGTGAAGCCTGTGCCAGCTGAAACAAAAAAGATTGAAAATGATTATGGTATCTTAAATACTGACCGACAGACCAACTTGGACAACATGGGGTCATCTATTAATGTTGAACCATGTAATGGTCATGGGCATTCTTTAAGTAAGAAAACACCGAAGGATCCAGAGCATGCTACAGGTCAAAAAAGAAAAACTGGAGAAACAACACCTGCTCCTGTGTCTAAGCGAAGTAGGTCTTCCTCTGCTCATGGTAAACTGAGATTACCAACTAGTACGTTAAATTCATCTCCAAGAGGTTCAGGAGAAAAATCCCCTGGAGCAAAATTAGTGTTGGATGCAGAAATAAATCCTGATACAGATAGCGAAACCATGCAGAGAATAACAGTCAAAGACTTGTTAGTATCCTCACTAAAACGAAAAGTTAAGGGTTCTGAAAGCTATCATAACGATGAGTTGAATAAACATGTTGAGTACGACATGAAGGTATAAAAATCTTGCTGTGAAATAGACTTTATGCTTATATTAGATGTAGTTTGTCAATGTAGACATCTACTTATCTTTTGGCTCGGATGCAGAGTTCTGATGATATGAAACAAAGCGAAAAGACTACAAGTACTAATTCCAAGTCATCCACACATTTTAGTAAAAAGACTAAAAGAAAAAGTATTACAGGATTGACAAAGGTAAACTCTATTTACAAGCTTTCTCAGTTTGTGTTTGAGAGGCTTACAAGTTTATAGTGTCTTCATGCTATCTGTGGATCTCTTTCCCTGCCTCCCGTATTTTGTATTTCATAATTTTGCAACCTGTCTATTCCTTTGGTCATTGTTTGACTGGTCTACCATCTACAGTGCGCGATGAAGGAAGGTGAAATTGATACTGAAGATCTAATTGGTTGCAGAATTAAAATTTGGTGGCCTACGGATAAGAAGTAAGTACTTACTATAAATTTTAAGTGAGCAGTTGCAGAAGCAATATAAATCATTTATGTCAATTGTTTTGGTCATTCAAAAGGGAAAACAAGAATTTTTGTTTTTTAGTGATGAGAAGCATTTTGAGTACATTTTGAAAGATGACCTTTCTTACAAAGTCCGATGTGCCCATTCTGAATATGACTTTCTTATTTTGTTTATATCTCATTTCTTCATGCTGCATTTGTTTTCATTAACTTCTGTTACATTCTAATTGGGGCTGTAATTAGCATCTGACACTTCGCCTACCATACTTCTTGTACCCTAGATAGAATTTCCTGAAATTATAATTTCTTCTCGTGTCTGCCTAGAATTTCTAAATAAAGTTCTCATCTTGGTGTGTTGATGTTTTGCAGATATTATGGAGGCACTATAAAGTCTTATGATCCTTCAAAAGGGAAACACGTGGTAAGCTAAATAATGCTGAACTTGCCCTCTGAATTGGGCACAAAGATTTCCTGCTTGCTCTCTGTTACTTATTTACAATTCTGATACACATTACTGATGACATGTGGAAGATATTATATGATGACGGAGATGTAGAAATACTCCGTTTGGAAAAGGAGCGCTGGGAGCTTTTGGACAAGGGTCGTAAATCTACTAAGGTCTCCGGTTTTCTATTAGTGCTAATTGTACATTTATTATTTCCACTAGAAGATATCAGTTGTGATTAATTAAAATCAGAATATCTGATGTATTTTTTTGTTTTTAATTTTCTTTCCAGAGGATAAAACTCTCTGGACACAAAAATAAAGGTTCAAGTGGTTCACCAAGTAAAAAGAAAAAAGAGATGTGAGTTGAAACACGTGAGATTATTATTACACATCTGTGGTTCTGTTTTATGTTCTAATCATCGTAATTTGTATACTTGCCTAATAGAGTTAATGGTAAACAATCTCCAAGCAAGCCTGTAAAACATAGACAAAAGTATGCATCAAAAAGTTGTTTCCATCAAGAGGAGGCCAAAGAGACTTCTGATATATCAAATCCTGAGGAGACTATGACCTCTAAAGCTGATGAGATGAACTCAGGTAATGCATCTTTAAGATATATGGTTCATTGTTAGATTGCTAATTTGGTTTATTCAGAAATTTTTATTACACCTATGATATTTTCAACTTCAATTACTAGCAGTGATTATACTTCCCCATTTTTGTTTGTGTCAATGACTTTTGCTTCATTTTTGTTTAATTTCTTTGTATCATGAATTTTCTTTTCAAGGTGGTTCAGAAGAGGAACTGGCTACAGGGTTTGATGAAATCACAACAAAGGGGAAGAAATCTAACAAGAAAGAAAGATCTGTTTCCAGAAAAAAGAGGCTCAAGAAAACCAAGAAATTTCGTTATATGGAAGAATCAGACGAAGATAAGCAGGATTATAGTGATCGGATTTCTGAAGATAGAGAGAGTGTCCGTCAATATAGCTCAGAAGAAAGAAAAGCGGATGAATCGACTGAAGCTCTGAGGGAAAATGTTCAAGGAGAAGAAGATTTGGAGTCTGAGGGGGATCAAGATAACAGCGATGTTGGGGTTAGTCCTGGAGAAACAGAAAAATCACATATAGAGCCATCAAGTCC
This sequence comes from Cicer pinnatifidum, assembly GCA_037974775.1. Lineage (NCBI taxonomy): Eukaryota > Viridiplantae > Streptophyta > Magnoliopsida > Fabales > Fabaceae > Cicer > Cicer pinnatifidum. The sequence goes on along the minus strand of JBBPBR010000007.1, from coordinate 545,525 downwards.
TGATGATGTCAGCATTGCTGAGATTTCTGATGACGTTCCTTTGGTAAATAACTAAGCCTTTGCATAATTTTTCTGTTTTCTAGTAATTGCTTTAAGCTCAACATTGAGAATGACTGATGCAGAGCAAATGGAAGTGTCAGACGGGTAAGAAAAACTCAAGGAAAACACGGTGAGCAGTTTAACAGCTGTAGCTTGTGTCTGTCAAGATTGCTGCAGAGGTGGTGATGTGCTGTACAAGTATTGGCGTGGATGATGACTGTGGAATTGGAGATATTTTGTTATTAACATATTAATAGTTATGCTCCATGCCTTACTGCAGTCACACTGTTGAATGTGTAAAATAACACTAGTTGAAAAGGAAAATTTGAAAGGTTTTTTTTAGGGTTATGTTTCTGATAAATGAATGACCTTTTGTTAGTACAGGTGATAGGTTCAGCATATGATTCATTTAGGTGTTTGCTTACCCTTCCAACATAGATGATATAATTGACCGGGACAAGATAATCAACAATGTGTACAGCTATATGTGGGGATATTCGTATCTTTATTATTTATACTTCTGTATTGTTAACTGATGAAACTTTAAAGGACAACCACACTATCAACTCCTTAATTTGTATGGAATCATTGACACCAAAAACAGGGTGAAGAATTCAAAATTTGTATTTAAATCACCAAGAGAATAGAGGTATTTAAATTTAGCATGATATTCATGTTTTACATTTAAAAATTTAACTCAAATATTCATATAATTATTGCATAAATTGTATTATTATGAAGTTAATTTTAATGAAAAGCAATTTTAAATATGTGGTATTAAGAATTAATATTAACCTGAAATTGTGTGAAGAAAAAACATTGCAATGAGTAAATTTATAAAAGAATAATTTTTCTACATAAGATCACAAAGAACCATCAATTTTATTGAGAATTTACATTAAAATTTCTATATAATTTAACAAGTGCAGAATTCCAATCATAATCGTTGTGAACGGAACGTCCAATGATACTACTGTGTGCCAACCGTAGTTGGTTTGATCTATTTTAAGTCCGTATGTACTTCTTTTTTAACAACAATTATTATGTACTTCTTTTTTAAGTCCGTATTGTTTTAATTTTTTTTACATAGATTAAAAAATTTATAAATATATATATATATATATATATATATTTATAATTTTATAAAATTATCTTTATAAATTATTGATTATTAATCAATAATTGTTGTCACAAATATCTTTTTAAGAGGGAAATTGGAAAACTAATAATCAATGTCACATGAAAATGCATAAATATATAAATTTTGAGGGTTTAATAGACACGCACTAAACAATAAAAATTACAATCATCGTGATATAATTATATAATTAATACTTCATATTAACAAACAACGTAAAATGCACAGTGCATACTTTTTTTTTTTTTTCTCGTGATTTGAAATATTTGTATATGTTAAAACAACATTTATTTTGGATGGGATGAATTACTTAGTTTAAGGAGTAAGTTAATAGATGATGAATGTATATCCTTTTGCTGACACAATGAAATCAAGTTTGGGATTTTAGCGAACTGATCTGAAAGAAAGGGAAGACAAAGTGGGTCCCACCCCCCATACTAGCGTATTTAGCTTTCCAACGTTTCTTTCCCGATTGAATCAATTTCCTTTGTCACTGTCACTGATCTACCCTTTTTCCTTCGTTTCTGTGCATCATCAATCAATATCATTCTTCCATTTCTCATTTTGATTCTATTGTTCGTTCCCTGCTGCATCATTTTGTACGCTCCTCATGTCTTCACAATCCCGAGGTCTGTCTTCAAATGCAATTTCACGTGTTGTTTATTTCCTCATCACAATTCAATAGTATTTCTTTTTAATTCATTAACATAGCATAGTATTAATTGAAAGATGGAATGGAAATTCATAAGAACGGGAAGTTTTTTTCAATTAGTTAATTAGACTCATGTATTTAACTCTATGTTTTGTTATGACTACTACTACTACTACTACAGATGTTTGTATTGTTGGTGTTGCAAGGACCCCAATTGGTGGTTTCCTTGGCTCCCTATCATCTCTATCAGCTACACAACTAGGCTCAATTGCTATTAACTGTATGTATAACCTATTTTCCTTTTCTCCTTTTACCTCTTCATCTCATTCTTTGTTAGTATATTTTTTATTTTGCGGTGACAAATGTTAATTTTGTAAGAGTTAATAACAAATTCAATGCAAAAAATCAATTCTAGAGGCAAAAGCTACAAATTATAGTTTCAAATCAAAATCAATTATGGAGGCAAAATCAATTTTACTTGAGAGTAGAGTCAAAATCGATTCTAGGTCTTTAGAATCAATTTTGCTTGCTCCATAAGTGGAACCAAATATACTCTCAACCGATTCTAGAGGTGTAAAATTGATTTTGATATTTGGTTCGACTTTGAACAGAGTCATAGTTAATTCTGATTTGAAGCTATAATTTGTAGTGCAAGTTAGAACATCCAAACATATCAAAATCAATTTTATATCTCTAGAATCAATTTTGACTCCTTCAAAGTGGAACCAAACATACACCTTAGCAAATATTTTTGAAATTTCTGCTTCTCTTGTGTTTTAAGTTGATATATAAATCTGCAGCTGCTCTCAAGAGAGCCAATGTTGATCCATCACTTGTGCAAGAGGTGTTTTTTGGAAATGTTCTTAGTGCAAATTTAGGGCAGGCTCCTGCTAGACAGGCTGCATTAGGTGCCGGAATACCTACATCTGTTATCTGCACTACTATTAACAAGGTGTGTTCATCGGGGATGAAAGGTATGTTCTTTTTTGTTAATTTTGGAAGGGATTTCCCTCTTAAAATATGTTGATTTTTTAGTCTGTGATGAGATCACAGTTTCATTTTTTCATCGCAGCTACCATGATAGCAGCACAAACCATTCAGTTGGGTTCCAATGATGTTGTTGTGGTTGGTGGTATGGAAAGCATGTCAAATGCACCTAAGTACATTGTAGAAGCAAGGTTTTTTTCTTCTTTTTTTCATGGATTCTGGATACAATGTTTTGAAATCTGATGAAATTGTTTGATAATGTTATAGACTTATTTGATATTGTGAGTTATCTAATACTACTAATGTTATAGAGTTACTAGATAATGTTAGAGTCATGCTTGTATTAAGGGTAGTTTAGTCTTTTATATGCTTAGCATATTTTCTCTATTCTTGCTTTGTAGCATTAAGATTTTGACATTATAACTTTGTAACCCTAAGAGGGTTTTCTCTTCTCTTTGTTCTCTCATTCTCTCTTTCCCGTTCTTCTCTTTGTTTTTGCTAACATGTTGGAATTATGCTACCTAGTTGCAGCTTATAAGTTAGCATTTGATGAAGTCCAACTTTCTTTAATCATCATTTTATTTGGTTTAATTTTTGATATTCACTGTCAACATATTCTGTATATATTGTATCTAAAACAGGAAGGGATCTCGGTTAGGACATGATACTATCATTGATGGTATGCTCAAAGATGGCCTTTGGGATGTCTATAATGACTTTGGCATGGGAATTTGCGCAGAATTATGTGCAGATCAGCATGTCATAACTAGAGATGAGCAGGTAATGTTCCTTAGTGAATGGATCAGTTAAAATTTTGTGGTAGATTTTATTCTCGTTTCTTGCTTAGTCCTTTAACTGCTTCAATTACCTTAATTAAATATCAACATCCAAAAGCCTGTCAATTTGATGGATAGGGCCATGAACCTTCCCACCACCACGACCGCTTTTAATTGTTTTGGAATAACAAAATATTTGCTTTGCTGATAAATTTCCTAATTTTGATTCAACAATTGTACCTTCTTGTCACATGACACTAATCCTCCCCTTTGAACTTTCTTTTGGGTAATACATGTCCCTTGAACATTTTTTCAACTCATTTCAATCCTTAGTTGAATCAGGTTTGATGACTTTATTTTGCTCGGCTATATAATATGTATATGTTGTTTCCCAGGACTCTTATGCCATTCAAAGCTTTGAGAGAGGAATATCTGCACAAAATGCTGGTCATTTTTCTTGGGAGATAGTTCCGGTATGATTATGATTCCTTCCTACATTGAAACTTGTGATAACTGATGCAGTGTTGGTGTTTTGATTTTCAAATTTCAATTAACACTTTCTGCTCTTGCAGGTTGAAATTTTCAGTGGAAGAGGAAAGCCTTCCACAATTGTTGATAAAGATGAAGGTTTGGAGAAGGTAAATAGATTAATTTTGAAACCTGTGAACTACTCTGAATGTACCATAGTCTGTTGTGCATACTCCTAGATTTTAGGTTTACAACGTTATTGCTGTGTGTGTATATTATACTGAATACTGACCAGTTACTTAGAAATGGTAGTTTTTGGGAGATTGTGTAAGTTTGTTTAGCTTTTTCCTCATTTTCAGAGCCACATTATTTGATCACCACATTGAAGCCAGTTCTGTGATAGTGATCCGTTGATACTTTTAATGTTTACCACTACATTTAGCATTTTGCGACTGCCAAGGTTCGTGCTATGTTGAATACAAAAAAAACTAAACTGAAACTGTTAACGGGTGTTTTTAATATGCTTTTATCATTTGATAAGTTCATAACTGTAGAAGCCTTCAACTGAATTTTTGTATGAAATTTACTTGCTCCCTTTTGGAATATGGCGAAAAGTCCATGGTTTCGTTTAATAATGTTCGTGTACATGTTGCCAGTTTGATGCTGCAAAGTTAAGGAAGCTGAGACCAAACTTTAAGAAGGTTGGGGGTACTGTGACTGCTGGCAATGCTTCTAGCATAAGGTCCCTCCCGCTCCCTCTCTCTATCTCACCTCATCTATATGTCTCTGTATACATGGTATATTCTTCTATTCCCATGTGAATCCTGTTGGGAAATACCAAAATGTTGTTTTCTAAAAATAAAATAAAATTGGGGAAGGGGCAAATTATTATTAATTCAAGTAGTACTAATGACCATTTTACAACCGGATTAAGAAAAAAATAAAGAGAAGAAGATTGACATTAAGATTTTTTAACACAGAAATCCTTCCAATGTGTAAGGAAAAAATCACAAGATCCAAATATAACGCCTTCACTATGAAGTATTGAATAAAGCTCTCTTTTGAAGAGGATTGCAATTTACAAGAATTCTATGACTCTTGGAGATCAATTTGCCTTCTCGCACCAATTCCTCACAAGTCTGCCTTTGTATAGTGGAGGAATGTGGTTTCATCCAAAAATGAGATAGTAGATATTAATTATTTCGCATATTTCTAAGATTAATGTGATGGTCTCAAGAGTGAAGTATATTCGAAGACCTCGGAATATTCCTCTTATTATTTCCCATGCATATAAATTATTAAAACTCGTTATTCATAGTGTTCCATCAATTATGGAGGGGCTCTCAACAAAGTCTGTGGGAATTGTTCTGTATGTCACTGCAAGAAGTTTGCTTAATAAATTCCTATGCTTGCAAAATTTGGGGTATGGTAGCCATAAGGTTCTAAATTGCATGCTCTTTTGTTGATAATGCATTGTTTATTGATTTGACTAGTGATGGTGCTGCTGCATTAGTGCTAGTGAGTGAAGAGAAGGCGCGCGAGCTTGGTTTGCATGTAATTGCAAAGATAAAAGGATTTGCAGATGCAGCTCAGGTTCTATAAAAAGTTCATGCGAGTCTTGATTAATATGAGCATTTGGAACCGAAACTGAAACAAGACTATTTTTGCAGGCACCTGAATTATTTCCTACTGCTCCTGCCCTTGCAATACCAAAAGCTATAACAAATGCTGGTCTCGAGGCTTCTCAAATTGATTATTTTGAAATAAATGAAGCCTTTTCTGTATGGAATCCATCACATATTTTATTTGTTGAGGCTCTCTTGTTTTACGCTAATCATTGTCTAACTTCTATGCAGGTTGTGGCTCTTGCAAATCAGAAGCTTCTCGGTCTTGATCCAGTGAGGGTTCATGTTACTCAGTTCTTTGTCTCACTTTGCATATTAACATATCATTTTTAAGCTGTTCTGGCTGCTTCTGCATTTTAGTTTTTCCATTGTTCCCTAGTATAATGGCTTAATAAATAGATATTTCATATACTTCCTATCATATGCAGGAAAAAGTTAATGTACATGGAGGAGCTGTATCATTGGGACATCCATTGGGTTGCAGTGGAGCTCGCATCTTAGTTACATTATTAGGGGTAACTTGTGACCTACGTTACTCTATATATCATTTTCTTTCATCCTTGGCAATCATGTTCTTATGCTTCTCCAGTTATCATGTCTAAAGCCATGTTGGTGTTTCCATAAATTTCTTGTTTGACCAGTGATCACTATATGAATGCAATTTTAAAATGAAACTCATGGCTCTGGGGAATGCATTTATTTATTTTTCCTGATTTCCGTGATCTGTAGATATCTTAGAGACATAATATGTTTCAGGTATTGAGACATAAGGGCGGAAAGTATGGTGTTGGTGCTATCTGCAATGGGGGAGGAGGGGCATCTGCTCTTGTCGTTGAGCTCACGTAAGCCTTTTATTTTATTCGGAGAGGCGTAGCCTAGGCTCTTTCTGGGATGTCTACCTGATTTTGTTGTAAATATAACTTTACATAAGAGGTTGAAAGGCTTGGTTCTTTTATTAATTTGAGAAAAGAAAATGCCTGTGTTTGTTTCAGTATATGCTATTTTATCCATCAGCAATTCTGAAGATTTTAACTGTCGACTTTTCACATTCTCTAATCGAAAGTTAAGAAAAAAAAAAAACTAATTACCAAGACTTCTGCAGGCAAGGCGCCACTTGGAGACGTTCCTCGTTGTGACCAAGATCTCATGTCATACTGCTTTTCAACACTGCTACAACTTGTTTTGGAGGATAAAACATATATGCTGGGTTAAAGTAAGAAATGGTATTAGTTCAGCTTCACAACCATTTGCAGAAATGGTATTAGACCACGATCCTGAGCAAATTGTTACAATTATTCCAGCAAAAAGGATTGTATCTGAACCACAGTTTGATGGTCTCCTGGCTCAAGAATTGATCTTTGCATAAATTTCAACAACTAAGTTGATCAAACACGTCAAAAATGCATGAGTAACCTCATGCCTTATTTCCTTCTAAGCTTTTTTCGTGCTCTGGTATTTCGCAAAGTCTGTAATGATTATTGTATAAATAAATACTCCTACGACTTCCGTGTTGACATATTATTTACTGTTCTACTTTTATGTGCAGAATATCAACAATCTTTTGATTTTGAGATCAATGGACCTACATAATATACTACTATTTCTATCTAAAAAAAAATTTCACACAATTTATTACTTATAAGCAAAATACACTCAAAAGTCATTTTATCTTTCACGAAAATAACACTTTAATCTTTTATGTTTTTTTTTAGCACAAATGTCCTTTAAGTTTAGTTTAGTTTGTGCTTTAGTACTTTAAGTTTTTATTTTCCTGATTTAGTTCTTTAAGTTATATCATGTTTACATCGTTAGTTTTTTGTATTATCTTAAACAATGACTAGTAGAATTGAAAATATCTAATCATTAGAAGTGTTGTCAAATGTTGCAACAATAAATCTTTTATATTAATTATTTAAAAAACAATCATCAAATTATATAAACCGTCTATATTTCTTGATTTTTTTACAATCATTTTGACACGTATATAGCCTTTAAAAATTTGATAATAAAGATCTATCCATATAATCAATATTATTAACTCTATTCATTTGTAAAGTAATTTTGATAGTCAATTAACTCTTTTATTTGGATTAGATCTTACTAGTAATTCAAGAAAATAGTCAAATTTAATAGACTACGTCCGTAATTTAATATAACTTAAAGATTAATGATAAAAATAAAATATAAATTAAATGATTAAAGTATAAAAAATTAAAAAATAAAAAATATAAGCAAAAACTGAACTAAATTTAAATAACCTAAATGTTAAATATTTTAATATTTAATTATATTTCATTATCATTACATGAACAAACTTCTTATTTTGATTATTGTAGTTATTTATCAATTTAGAGATTTAATTGATTAATGATCAATTATTTTGTTACTGTAGTGCCCAATCTTATTAAGTCTATTTTGTCTAAAAAATATCAATAAATACAATACCTTTATCTTCTTCCCGAAAAATTAATGTGTTTCGTGATAATGTACCTTTCACAATAAGTGTTAGGCTATTTTTAGACAATAATATTTTCAATTTTCTTGATGGTTACAATAACACAATAATATGTATGTATTACAATTGATGGATATAATTTAACGGTATTAACTTTGTTGTCTTAATAACAAATTAGATCAACCATATATTTTCTGTAGATCATAATCCTAAATCATCCACACCATGCAAGAAGAATGCCAGCAATTAGCCAATACATAAACATGAGATATTGAGCTGCACCATGTGGACTCTCTTGGTAATTAGGTGTTATTTCAAAATTACATTTTTACCATGGAATGTCCTGCATGGAATCCTCACACATATAGCTAGATGCTTTGTCAAATACACAAGAAAAATGTCATTTTTGGTTGGTAATGGTATATACTGCCAACACATCCACAAACCTCTCTGTCCCTTGAGCTAAAATAGCAAAACTAATTCTTCATCCTGGCAGATTTAACCAACCATTATCTGAAATTTTCTTTTCAAAGGGCCAAGTGCTTTTTCAAATGTAAAAGTTGGACTCAAAGAACCTACCTTTCATCAAGGTTCTTTTGAGTTCCAACACCCTTTCTTTGGAGATTCAAGGGACTTTTCATCATTCTTCTTTGTTTCTTTCACGTAAGAATATAAATTGTTTGTCATTCTTGTAACATAATAAGGTAGTTGCTTTATGATCATATTCTTATATATATGTTGTTCAATCTTCATTGTGTGTTTAATGGGACAAAATTAATAAATTAATTCTTTCAGATAATTAAGCCATCGAATAACAAAAATGTATAATGTGGTGGTAGAATCATATCATTATAAATATTTGGTTCTAGAGATTCATATACATTGTCATTAGTTTATAATCAATGGAATGCTCTGGTTGCAGATAATCTATATGTTTCCAAGTTAGAGCAAAGAGAATGAAATGAATTGTTTGCCATTATTTTAAAATAATGATGATAAAGTAGCTGCTTTGTGATCATTTTCATATATACAATATATGTTGTTCAATCTTCATTGTGTTTAACGAGACAAAATGTAAAAATTAATTCTTTAAGATAATAAAGTCGTTGAATAACAAAAATGTATAATGTGGTGGTAGAATCATATCATCATAAATATTTGGTTATGAAGATTTATATACATACATTGTCTTCAATTTATGATCAATAGAATGCTCTAGTTGCAGATAATCTATATATTTTCAAGTTAGAGCAAAGAGAATGAAAAACCTCAGAAAGATTGATTCTCCAAGGGGAGAGGTTGGAGAGATTGACACAAGGGCACCATTTCAATCTGTTAAAGCTGCTGTTAGTTTATTTGGTGAAGTAGCAGTCTCTAAGGACAGATTAGCCGTCAAGAGAAGATCATCAGAGGTAAACATCAAATGTAACAAGCTTTTTTTTCATTAAAAAAACATTCCAACTATAAGGAGACATGCTAGGAAAATTCCCATCTTCTATCCTTGTAAGCTTGAAAGCAAAGTTTTACACAACACATGACGTTAGGGAATTTGACACACAAGAAATACAAAAGGCTCTGTTGTCATGGGAAAAGATTTTTATTTTTATTTTTTTATTAAAGAAAATATTTTTAATTTTAGATGTCTATAGCATTGCATGACACACATTTTGAGGATGATTTAACATTTCATGTTAGTCACAACTAACAAATTTCACGCTTTCATAATTTGCAGAATGTATTTGAAAAGGAGACACAACTTATCTTGGCCCAAAAAGAATTAAACAAGTTAAAGAAACATGTAGTGAGTGCTGAGACCACGAAAGCGAAAGCCCTTGCTGACCTTGAGAAGGCCAAGGAGACCCTTGAGAATTTGACAACCAAGCTGAACAATGTGAGAGATTCCAAGCAATCAGCAATTGAAGCAGCTGAAGCTGTGAAGAATCAGGGCAAACCATTTGAAAAGACACTGTCCCTAAAAGCTATAGGATATGAAGCTTGGAAACAAGAGCTAGAACATGCAAGAAATGAGTACACAACCACAGTAACCGAACTAGATTCTTCCAAGCAAGAACTCACCAAAATCAGGCAGGATTTTGATGCAGTTTTGGAGGCAAAACTTGCAGCATTTCAGGCAACAGGTGAAGCTCAGCGTTCTGCAAAATTAAACTCGGAAAGGATCGGTGAACTCTCGGAGGAAATTGCAACCATGAAAGCATCAATAGAACAATTGAAGCTCGCCTCTGCACAAAATGAAACCCAATTTGACTTTTATAAAACTGCAAAAGAAGAAGCACAGAAAAAACTTGAGGCCTTAAAGAATGAATATGATAATCCAGAACTAACCCAAAGTCTAGACACCAAACTTGCCGAAACAAGTGCTGAGATTGAGGCTCTCCAAGAGCAGATGAAAAAGCTCCACGCTTCTAAGATGGATTCTGTTAGACTTCTAACTTCAGAACTCAAAGAAGCCACAAAGACGTTACAGGACGTTGCTGCAGAAGAAATCTCCCTTAAAAAGCTAGTCTTTTCACTTAGGACAGAATTGAAACAAGTGAAGAAAGAGCAAGATGAACTCAAGGATAAGAAACAGGAAGCAGAAGATATTGCTACTAACCTCACCGGTGAACTGCAAGAGATCATGGAAGAGGCAAGGCCTCGGACAGGTACTGTGGAGGATCTTGAAGCTAACATCTTCTACGTGCAGAGTTATAAAATCCAGAAGCTACAATCAGAGACAGAAGATGCAAGACAAGAAGCAGAAGAGGTGAGCAGAAAGGCTCAGGAATTGAAGCAAGAAGCTGAAGAATCTCGAGCAGTGGCTGAAGAAGCAGAGAAAAAACTAGAGCTTGTTCTACAAGAGGCTAAAGAAGCAAAAGCAGCAGAACAAAGAGCCATTAAGGAGATGAAGATTCTTTCTGACGTGCATAGTAGAATCTCAAATTTAAATTTCAGTGGTAAGATCAAGATGTCAAATGAAGAGTTTGAGTTACTGAATGGAAAAGTGAAGGAATTTCAAGAGATGGCAGAAAAGAAAGAGGCAGCTGTCATTGCTGAGCTGCAAGCAATATTCACAAGGAAAAATGAACTGGATAGAAAGGTGGAAGCTAACCTGAAAGCAATTGAGGAAACAAAGGCTGCAATGGAGACGGCTTTGTGGTATGCAGTGATGGCAGATTCTGCAAAGATGGTAATTGAGCGTGAACTCAAGAGCTGTCGTCAACCTGATAGTACATCTTCCCGGATGTCCAATAGTTCGGATAATTCTTCAATATTGAGCATCTAGAACTGAAATCAGAGATTCGAAAGCTAAATGGGAAAGGAAACAGATTGATTGGTTCTTGTGTTGGCTTTGACTTACTCTTGGAAGAAAAGAAGACTACTTGCACTAGAAGATCACTTATTATAAAAAGCAACTCTTCCATATGATAGGAAACCGTTTTAATGTTTCCATCTTTCATAAATGAAAAAAAAATGCAACAAAAAACCTTCAAAACAAATTGCGCAATATGATTTCTCATTATTAACATGCTGGTTTTTTCTTCTTCTTGTTCCTAGGGCCCTTAGTAGATAAATTTTTGGCTATTGTATATTTCAATTACAGGGAGAAACATAAGATGTAGTTATTCTTAACGGAACTTTACGTACATTCATGCAACACTAAAGAAGGTTAACTTACTGGAAATAAAGCATAAGTTGCCCCAGCACACAGTTCAAATTGACTATGGTTGGCTTCTGCTTATAATTTGACGTTTCTATCTTTCATTGTGGAATGCTGCAAAGCTGAGATTAGCAATTAGTCCATTGACTTTGTGGTCTCAATTGAAACAAAATGAAAAAAAGTATAAGAGTTGGGATGTCATAATAACCTTATGATGCCTTTGCACAACTTTTGTTTAAAAAAAATGAAAAAAGTATTAGTTGCTATTTCCGTTCTCAAACTTTTGTAATTGTTATGTAAGTAATAGTAATTGTAAAATTTGTATTGGTACACAAACTCCTTACAATTTAGGATTCTTTTTCTAGCATACCCTTGCCAAGAAGGGGCTTGTATTTTTATTCCCTCCCCATACTACTCGAGTCCTCATTCTACAGTTAACAAATTGAAAAATAAAAATGGAAATTGAAATAATAGAGTAACAGCCTCAAGAATCTGAGAATCTCTTAATGTTTACTTCCATCAAGAAATCAATGAACCATCCCAGTGTAAGAATTTGGGGTCCCACACCCATTGTTTCTTCCTTCTTTCAGCAGCTTCTCATTTCCTTTTTTGAACTGTCAAGCTAGTCCTCAGCTGGTGGGTCTCCTTTTTGTTCCAGGGCTTGAGCTGCCTCGGATTAGGCCTGTTTTCCAGTCCAATTGTTCAATTGTTTCCTTATCTCCATTCAAGGTTAGGCTATCGAACTCTGACTCTATAGTCTTGGCAATCCTTGCATCCACATCCGGAGGTTCTGGAAAATCCACATGAAATGATCCCTGCTTGATGGGAGCTTCATGGAGTCTAGCTTGCTGCTTGATGTAATTGTAGAGTTGTTGATGGAAGGGATGATCCAGGGAATAGCAATATTCATTTCCACCTTCTGAATGTCTGGATGATCCAGAGCCTTCTTTTCTACAGAAATGTGGCAGAGATGGGTAATCCATTATCTACACACCAAATTTAATTTGTCAAATTTAATTAGATCCGATGGTAATAATATAAACAGTAAGTGAGTACCATAAAAATATAATAGGCCTTTGAGGCTATATAAGAACTACCATGTGCATTCTAAAAGAAATAAAGGGCGCCCATTTAAAAGTTAAGTGTGGAATTATAACTATTAAGTGTGGTATAGATCCTCTCCATTTTTAAAAATAAATGGAGATCTCCATTAATATGATTTTGGTGTATAAATGTTTAATTAATGTTACATGTTTTGGGAATGTGTGCATATATATAATTTATTTTTCCAAAAATGATAGTAATGGAAGAAATGGAAATCATGAAAAATGGAGAGGATCCTGACCCATAAAGGAGGGTAGGGCTTCATTCAAATGTACTCCAGTAAATGCAATATTAAGGGCATGAATGTGGCTGAAAGAAATACCAAAAGTTTATGAAGACACTTTCTAATCTGAGGCAAAAAATGCCTACTTGGTGCCTCTGTTCTGTGTTAGACTATTTATTATTAGTCTATTTATTATTAGTAATTAGTAAATACATATTGTATAAGAGGAGAGTGCAGAATTAATGGGCAGTTTGTGAAAGTTATTGTGTATGTTATTATGTTAGTTATCTATTGTGTGTGAATAAATAGGGAACCACGGCATGTTGTTGGGTATCCATAAAATTAGAAAAGTGGTTATTGGGTGGGAGAGACCAAACTGAACTCTTGGAGTAGGAATTATTTATCTTTGTAAAATAACTTGTATGTAAGTGTGTGAGTTATAAATCTTTCCATGTGAGATCTGTGAATCCCGGGAAATTATCTAAATATTACAGTATTCCTTTTCTATAATTTCTATACCGGTACCAGTTTCTATCATTCTGCTAATGGCTTTCATAGAGAGGCCCCTCGTCTGGTATGCAGTAGAAATGTCTGGGTCTGCTTTCCTAATGTGTTTTTTCTGTCTGTATTGCATTCTATATTGTTACATGTTGAATCTTCAAAAGTAATCCCTATCCTCTACTAATTATGCATTTCTCTCCTATTATGAAACTATTAGGAGCTTCTGGAGTACATGTATCCAAAAACTGAAATCATTATAATCGGATAAAAAAAAAGTATTTTTTTCCTTACATATCTAAACCGTTGACTGCTTATACACCAAAAATCTTGCTCAAAGAAACAAGGGAGAAAAACAAAAATAAAAAACGTACGTTTAACAGCTCATCTCGTCCACATCCCGGTAAGACCTGCACTTTTCTTCTTGTCCTCTCTTGTAAAAGTGGCTTCACAACCTGCTAATGCTGAGTGGTTAACATCATGCTGAGGTCTCCATAGAAATTTAAATGCTATATTAAATAAAAATACCATGCAGGAAACAAAGCCATAAGGAATAATATCTCTTCTTCTTTTTCGTTGTAAAAATAATATCTCACCTTCCAACAAGCTGAAAATATGTATGGGGCATTTACAATGAAATAAGTATGCGTCTTCTCAGGGTAGTTCTGATCATCAATGGATGATATAATAGTTAACAACTGCATCAGGATGAACAAGTCAATGATATAGGACATACAGATAAAAGAAAACGGTAGGAAAAAATTGAACATTTTATGCTGTATGTAATTTTTCATGATACGCTGCAGTTTATTGGTCCTGGCCTGTTAATGAGCTTTTCAACATGCTTTCATCTACTCACAGTTGTTCACTATACCAACTCTATACAACCATACTATTCAAGAATGCATTATCAATACATTCAATTCACAGTTATTCATGGATAATATGCTGGTGCTGTTGTATCAAGTAGCAGTGCAAACTAAAAGGTACCTTAATCTGATTCAGGGCCGACAGCTTCAGGCCAGTCATGTCTAAAACCTTTACACAAGTGGTAATAGGTCGCCCATGCTTCTTCGATGCAGAAGGCTACAGCCATATCATGGGTCAGAATAAGAGGACAAAAAGCTCAACAAAGAGTTTAAATATGATGAAGACTCTAAATACTAATACTCACCAAGATTACACGGTCACGATATTCATTAACTTGAATATGAGACTGCACATAATAATGGACCTGCAATCATACAAATGTCTGATAAGGTTTATGATAAATTAACCGATAGTGCTTCAAAAAGAGCAACACCCCTTTTCCTTTTTGAATGATTAAACTTACAGATGCTTTGTCAAATGTGCTAAGCCCAGCACCAATTGCAAAGACAGGAAGACCCTGAAAATGAAGTAAGAACAAGATGCGTAAATTTGAATGCTTTGTCATAACAATTTAATCAATGTCAATAAAAACGTACATGGTCATAAAGCCTGAATTGCACTTTATGACAAGCAAACACTTGCACTTAAGGCACGACAAAGATGAGATGAAATGAGAAAAAGTTTATGTTCAAGAATGAGAACCTCTCTTGTGTACCCTGACACTCCTATGAGTTGTGAATCGCGTATTGCTCTGTATAAATCGGTAGGAACAATTGGTTTCTGAAAAACAAACCACCATACAAACATATGTGATGCAACAGATTACCAACTTCGAAATCCACTGCTATTGCACTAATAAGATACAATAAATTATGTAATGTTGCCATTAGTTTTAGAATAGCAGACGATATGCATAGAAGAGGGAGCAAGGCTCTCTGAATTAGACAAACACCAAACTTCTAAAAGAAATTAAGTGATAAAGAAATCATGTAAAGGATCAGGATAATAAATACTTACAGATAATATATTGTCAATCTCATTTTGTACTCTCCAGTTTAAACAATCAACCAACTGAAAGCATGATCAGGTATATCGCACGTTAGGATACAGACAATGATTCAACAAAAGGACACTTGCACAAAATGTAATATCTTACCATTTGATAAGCCTTAGAAGGATCCCAGTCCCTTGCTTTTAGAAACCGAATCAAGGTTTCAGTGACATTTCCTTGATGAACATTCTGCAGAATAAAGTAGTTAAGTCCCAAAGAAAAGGAAGAGAGAAGAAAGCTACAAATCAATGATAGACACAAAAAATACTTGAAAACTGTAATAAATATGGTATTTAAAATTTAGGCAATAAATACACTAGACAATGGTATAGTTGATCAATTAAGTGAAAGCATAAAAAATTAGAAATACTTTACAATTGGGAAAAGGGTAAGTAACCTGAAATGTTGTCCGTAAGGGCTCATCAACTAGCGTGGTGGTTGGAAATTGTAAAGAAAAAACAAAGAAAAAGTGAGGAAGTGCCATACATAACATAAGAATTAAGAAGAAATGAAGGGGGAAAAACCTTGGTCCAACAATTTTCGCAACTGATGGATGGCATCCTGGGAATGAAACCCCATTTTGATAAAGTGTTTGTAATTATTACTTTACTTAAAATGAAATGAAATGAAAATTGAGAGAAAGATAGGTTGGAGTGTTATATATGCATATTGTTGGGGTAGAATTTGTTAACAACAACTAACTCAAAGAAGAATATTGAGAGTTTGAGAAGTCTTCGTCATATAAGTCAAATAATCAACAATGAAAATATAATCAATAAAGGCGGGCATACTGTAGTTATTCAGTTATTCTAGATACAACCAAGAGAAAAAATAAATAAATATGAAAATTGTATTAGAAATACCAAAAATATACAATACAACTTCTCTCTTTTTTAAGCTCATTTTTTCAACATCTTGTTATTAAGCATGTGCTATCCAATTCACTGCGTTTTCCTTTTTTATTATAAGATAGAGTTTGGAAATGGTGAAAAATCAAAGCTTCAACAAACAATGGTGACTGCAAATAAAGGATGCTGAACGCCATTTCAAACGAACGGCAGCAAAAATAAAATACTTTTTGGTAACAGTCAGTCACGTTGTTATTATCATCCGTCACAGTCACTATTGTTGACCGCTATTATTAAACCGTTAAATAAAGTTTAATCTCATTTACATGTTCATTTCCTTCTTCTCTTGCACGCTATTTCCTCGTCAACATTGACATTTGATCGTTTTAAGTTAAAAAATTTCAAAAAAATTTATTATAAATTTTGTTATCGATCGTATAATAATATAATAAATCTTTTTCTGATTTTATTATTTAAATTAAGAGAATTAAACATTCAATTTTAAGAATTCAAATATTTATCTCATTCGAATCAACTTTTTGTTTAATTATTTTTTAAAAAATTAATTAAAAGTTTATATTATTAAGATTATTGTACTCAAAATCTCTTAAAAATTACATAAATTTATTGAAAAAATAAAAAATAAATTCAGTTTCAATTTTATAAATATAAAAAATAAATTTGACACCAAAAGAAAATTAAAGAACTAACTTGTTACACTAATACTTAAATGTATCGATTTAATGAATATTGTTCATCAATTAAGTTTATTAATTTTTTTAATGAAAGACACACTTAAAAACTTTTATATAATTTCAATATATTTAAAGATAATAATGCCACCATCTCAAATATTTAGGAATCAAAATGCTAAATCACTAATTTTTTTAAGTTTAAGTTTCTATTTAGTGGCGTGATAGTTTAAACTTAGAATCAATGAGTTGATTTAATTTTTATTTGTACTTTAAGTATGTACGAATCAGATTATAAACATTTCTGAAAATCAAATCAGGTCATTCATTTTAATATCAATATTTAAAAAAAAAAAAAAATAGTATATGAGACATCAAAAATGTATTTTAAACAAAATTGTTTTAATAAAGATAAAACAAGTACAAGTTGTTCCCACATTTGCAGAATAATTAAGAATTTGATATTGAAGTCACTGAATCAACGTGTTCATTCCATGGTTAGAAAATTTGAATGTATATCAATATCATACCATCTTCGTGATGATTCTGACTTTTCATACATTGCGTATAATGAAAGACCACAATTTCGCTCAATTTATTATAAACCCTCCCTTATTTTTTTATTCAACCAATCAAAAGAATAAAAGAATATCCATTAGAAGAATGCTGTCTGGAATACTAATTTTTTTCTTAACATTTAATTAAGTTATAAAAAATATATTTTAAAATCGGAACTTCCTCTATCTACGTGAGCATTCCAATGTTAATTAATTAATAGTAATTTGTAGATAAAAATAAGAAGAGTTAGAATTAGTTTCCCTGAATGAGAGTGTATTGGAGCAGTGATCCCAAATGTTGAACAACAACAACTACGGCAGTGGC
The DNA here is from genome assembly GCA_037974775.1 of Cicer pinnatifidum. Taxonomy (NCBI): domain Eukaryota; kingdom Viridiplantae; phylum Streptophyta; class Magnoliopsida; order Fabales; family Fabaceae; genus Cicer; species Cicer pinnatifidum. The sequence goes on along the minus strand of JBBPBR010000007.1, from coordinate 527,559 downwards.
GTGAGTGAAATAGAGGAAGAATTAGACGACAAGAACGTGGTGGAGAATAATGAAGAATCGGAAGAGTACTGTATTTATGTGGCAGTTGGTAAGAGCGATACAAGCATGGAAGCTCTATCATGGACACTCAATAACTTGATCACTACTCACACCACCATTCTCTATCTCATACATGTTTTCCCCGAAATCAAACACATTCCACATCCATGTAACTTCTTCTTAATTACTTCCCTTTCATCTATTTAATTCATCTAATTAATTACTCTTGAGATTAATTAATTAATTAATTTACAGTGGGAGTAGGAATGGTTCCAAGGAATCAAGTGAGTGCTGAGCAAGTGGAGAGTTATATGGCACAAGAAAGAGCCAAGAGGAGACTACTCCTTCACAAGTTCATTCATTCTTGCTCTATTTCCAAGGTAGTACTAATTACAAATTATCCAACATAAACCACTATTAACAATTGATCTTCTATTATTTCAAATTGATTCAACAGGTTAAGGTGGACACCATCCTAATAGAGAGTGATTTTATTGCAAAGGCCATCCTTGACCTAATTCCCATTCTTCAAATTACTAATTTAATCATTGGAGCAAACAAATCTCATCTAAGGTACATTCATTCATTAACCTAGCATTTCACATTAATTCATTTGAGTACTACTTAATTAATTAGATAATATAATGAATCATATGAGGAACAGAAAATCAAGATCAAGGAAATTAGGAAAATGTAGTGTGGCAGATGAGATCATGCAGAATGTACCACAAAGTTGCAACGTCAGAATTATATGTGAAGGGAAGGAAGTAAATGATCAGATGATGTCATCACCTTCTCCTCAGAATCAGATAATCACTACTACCTCTGCTAATATCATCAACACAAAAGAAAATAATGATTCAGTTTTATGTATTTGTTTCAAGCCCAAGTTTAAATGACTACATTAATTATTCATTCTGTTACTCAATTGCATACCAGAGCTAAAGGATATACATATATATAGCTCTGTGATCAAATTCTTAATTTGTCTAGTATTGTAATAATGGATTATTTTGAGATCCCTATAGTGGTCATGAAATTTCAGTTTCTAAAACCAGAGAGAATTTGTACATTTTTCTTATAATATATTATAGTGTATACAGTTTGCTTTGGCATTGAATTTGCTAATGTTTGTACCAAATATTAATAAAAATCATAAACTCAGGTGAACTTTTTCACTTTAATGTGTACAAACTGTTATCTTGAACCAGCGTTAAAGTACTTCAAAATTCAACGCGTATATGTGGTTGAATTTTACGTGCTTTGTGTTTTTGCCTTTCATTTTGTGATTGTCGCGATATTGTTAGCTTCATCGCATTGGCCAATACTACATTGTAGTCTTGGTTATATCAAGATGAAAGGAAATTTCACTTATCAATGAATTGTTAAAGATTTAAAATTAAAAAACACACAAATTTATTATTCGTGCTTAATTAAAGGGTCAAGTGTTTTATCATAATCATCCCTTGCATATTAACAAACACCAAAAAATAATTTTTATATTTAAACTAAGCATATGTGACTTGACTTTCATGGGATGTGTGGCCCCACAAAAAAGGCATATTCGGTTTGAGGTGCTCACTTGACTTGATCAATACTATTAATTATACAAAGATACTGTAGACACATCATATAGTTCTCAATAATTTAATTAAAACTTAGGTCAGTCAATGAGTGATTTTTGCAACTTTGTTTGCCCAAAATGAATGCTTGGCTAGAATGATACAAATGCTACTGATTAATCATTACTATTCTAAAATAAAATATAAAAATGATAATTGGAAATTTAATGTATTTTATCTTAATTTCTAATCAAAGATATCAATTCTGATATCAATTTTTTAGTTATATTTTTATTTATATTTCATTTTGAATTTACTAGCATGAAATTAAATGCACGTATCAATAAATTGACTCAAATCAGACTTTAAATAAATCAATTAGTTTTATTCTATCTTTTTCAAAATATGTTAAAAATTATTAGTTTACTTAAAAAATTTATTTTGCATTAACATCTTATTTTCCGAGATTACAATATATTATCCACTTATCATTTGAATTACAATATATTATCCACTTAAAACATTTTATATTAACATCTTTAACACGTCGAATCTTATAAAATTTGATTTTAATTTATTTATATAATATAAATCATTTATAGATCTAACACGACATTTTAGAAAATGTAATTTCGAAGAGAAAGTACTCAGTTATACATTTTGTGACTGCGTCCTCAGTTATACATTTTATGAATGCATATGATGCTGCAAGAAATTTGGTTCATCTTTCCTTTAAGGTTCAATATCCAAAATAGTATAGAAAAAAATATTTAAAAAAAATAAATCAATTGGGTTAGTTGGAATGAGATTTGTCTATAAAAAGAGTGGTGGTTTGTGGATAAAGAAAGTTGAGGTTTTAAATATTTATTTATCATCAAAGTGGCGTTGGAGGATGTTAACGCAAAACTATATATGCTATATAGCATGCATTGCTAGTACACAAATATGGCCTGATAATCTCTGGCCCATGCCCATATAGCTCTCTACTGTCCGGAACTAAAATGTCTTTACAGTTGCAAGATTTACATTACCTCCATGGTGAATTGGGTTCGACATTACCATGGTTCTTTGAGGCTGCTTCAAAAAAGATGAATGTTGGTAATGAAAAATATCCACTTAAATTTAAGAATAATAACTACATATATATAGACCTGTTACGAAATTAATTATATTTAATCAAAATTAATAATGTGATATTCAGTTAATCCAAATTAATTTTAAGCCGTACAAGGAAAATGTCAAAGATATAATAATAAATACTACCAAGGATTTTATTTTTTTCCATGAATACAATTTTCTTGCTTAAAGTTTGCGTAAGTACTATTGAGTTGACTTGGAATCTTCTCATCCAAGAAACGTAGAATATAACGAACACGCCGTTTATCGCACATCATACATAATAATAACAACATATATACACATTTTAAGCTACCCTTTTATATTGTTGTGACTGCCTTCGATTTTTGGTCTAAAATACCAATTAAGCATTAAGTGATAGCTTTCGCTCAAAATCACAGAATTAAATTAAAAGATACAATTAAGTTGAATATCATGGAAACGAAGCATGATATTGATGATGAGTGTTCGCACTACGACGATGAAGAAATTAGTAATTCCAGTAGTTGTGTTTGCGGTTTAATTGAGTTTAGGAAAAGTCAAATGTTTGATTACAGTTTGAGCAGCACAGGATCAGATGGTGGAGATTCAGAGGATCTGTTTGAGATAAATCTGAATTGTAAGGAGCGATTGGATTCAATAAGAGAAGAAGAAGAGTGTGAGAGTAGTACCGTGTTCTCTCTTGATATCAATAATAACGGGGAGAAAATAATATTAGATGATGTTGTTTACGTGGCAGTAGGAGTAGATATTGATGGAGGTGGTTCAAGCATGGAAGCTCTTTCGTGGGCCTTGAAACACGTTGTCACACCTTATACTAAACTCTCTCTTCTACACGTTTTTCCTCAAGTCAAGCTAATTCCAACTCCATGTAAGTGTTCAATTTGAGATTCATTTCCCTCAATTCCTAGCTTGTTCCGAACTTTGATTCACGCAAAAATATACCACAGATTAGGACCCTCTTTAATATGCTTTTTTAAAACTCAACTATTTTACTTTTCTAAAAGAATTTATTGATGTCCTAATTTTATTTTCTACTCCATCAGTAACAAAATGTAAAAAATAAAAATATTTTTTTAGATATTAATAATTTAATTGGACTTTGCCCTTTCATTTCATAATAAAAAGACTCATGAAAAATAGTTGGATAACAGATGCATATTTTCTATTTTGTAAAATAGTGGCATGGTCATGGTGTCATTGTTTTTGAGTATAAATTGCGTATAGAGTTTGAACATTAGCATGCTTCCATTTTAATGAAGCACTAATTTAGCAATATATTGATTTGTTTGGAAATTTATAATAGCTATCTTGAATGTGTTTGACAATAGTAGGAAATATTCCAAGGTGTCATGTAAATCTTGAGCATGTTGATCTCTACTTGACCCAAAAGAAAAACAAGAGGAAATTGCTCATTCAGAAGTTCATTAACCTATGTGTTGAATCAAAGGTAACTTAATCCTTTATTGAAAAATACTATTTATCAAATGAGTTCTTTAGAATCCTAATTAATTCTTTATGTATTGACTTAGTAGATTTTAATACTAGTAACAATGCTAACATATAGGTTAAGGTAGAGATGATGCTTGTTGAGGGTGATAATGTTGCTAAAGCCATTGTGGATCTTGCTGCGAATCTAAATATAAGGAAATTGGTGATTGGAACTAACCAATCTAATCTAAGGTACAGGTCTACAACTCATAACACTAATTATTGTTTTTTGGAAAATTGTAAATAAGTTATCCACAATCAATTAAAATCAATCGCAAATTCTTCATATAGTAAATGGAGTAAATGTGACTAATTTTAATTGATTTCAATAATTTATCTATAATTATTCAAATGCAACATAAGTCTCACCTTATATAATAATAGTATTTTCTAAATGTTTTATTATTTGGATGAGTAGAAAACTCAAGTCTAGAAGACAAACTTCCATTGCGGACAAGGTGTTAAAAACTATACAAGAAAATTGTGATGTCAAAATTATATGCGAAGGAAATGAAGTGATCGGCCAAATGATTAATTATTGTACTTCAGATTACTCCAAAGACAATAATACTTCAAAAATGTCAAATAAAATAGATAAATATGGTGATTTTGTCCCAATCAAACGTTTGTTGCCAAATTCATTATGGTTATTTAGGTCCAAATTTGTATCACCATGAGTAAATAAAGTCAAATATATACAATTCATCACTTGATGATAAAGTAGACACTAAGTAGAACAATCAAGAAGAAAAATATCATCACCCTCAACTCTTGTAATCTCTAGCATAGATATGAATTTAATTTTCTAGAGTAGACCAAACACATTTGCATTAGGATCAACAATATTATTGTGTATATTTTATCTTAGTATTGGATTTTTCAACTTTAACCATCCCTATACTTTCGCTATAATTTTTTATTAGTCTCGTCTCACCATTTATCTCATACCATACCAAATACTAAGGCAGCTGGCCTATTTATTTAATAATAATAATAATAATAATAATAATAATAATATTATTATTATTATTATTATTATTATTATTATTATTATTATTATTATTATTATTATTATTATTATTATTATTATTATTATTATTAACAGCAACATCAACGACAACTCTACTCTATATGAAAATTATCCATTTATGTATCTTGTTTTTCAATTGTGTATATGTTTTTAATATAACCAGCAACGATATACTCCTTCAGTTTCAAAATAACTTACTTATTATGAAAAATATTTTTTTAAAATGAATGATTATTTTTAATTTTCAATTTATTTTTTCAATTGTAATATTTAATTAATATTATTTGTATAATTTTCAATGTAATATCATAATATTAATAATACATCAACATTTAATAAAAATAATTTAATAAAAATAATATTTTCTCTTTTATTTATAACACAACCTTTTTAAGATTAAGGAAGTAATGAAAAATGTAATCACTTGGGATCTTGTTTATGTTATACTAATCACAATACCTTGTTGCAAAGAAACCCATAAACCCAAAGAAAATAGTCAGATTTTTAATCACAATACCTTGTTGCACGTATGTACTCTGCCTCGTCCCCTACAACCCCTTCCTTTCACCCTCAATCATTGCCCCTCCTCCCATAATTAATCAAATAATTATTAAACTTTCATGTGACTCAAATTCGTTAAAAAAACAAGAGTTTTGTGGAGATGCGAAAATGAGATCAAAACAAAATAGTACTATGAAAATTATCTTCAACGATTTTTGGCGTATAAGAAAATAAGGAAGATTTAAAGTGTAAGAAGGAACATGTAAAAATGAGATCAAAACAAAATAGTACTATGAAAACTATCTTCAACGATTTTCGGCGTATAAAAGAATAAGGAAGATTTAAAGTGTAAGAAGGAACAAAACTATTTATTGATCGTAATAGAATTGTGAAAATAATTGCAATTTGATTCGCATTTGTAATGCTAGGTAGTTTTGATGGGAAATTTTAGATCTAACTTTAAAAAATATTTAAAACTTTAATAATGACATATGTCATCTCTTAAAAATAAATATTAATAACTATATTTATTTTTATTATTGAAATAATAATTTAAATTATATTAATTTGATAAAAATAAAATAAAAAACTAATATATATTTTGTGTCAAATTAATATCAATCATATTACCATTTTCTATTCATAAAAATGATAAAAAATTACTTTTAAAAAAATATTGTTGATGGTATTAAAATTTTCAATAATTTTTAAATATTGGTACCAATAGATCCCTTATAAAAGGTGCTCCTCACCTCCAAATGAGTATATAAGTTTTTGAAACATATGACCTCATACATTATTAGGAAGTGGATTAGAAACAACATGGGGGTGCAAAGAATAACCTCAACTAAAAAATGAACCGGTTCTCTAATTGGATATAAATTGGGCCATGGGCGAATGAGTAGACAGTATCCCTGACGAGTCGATGGAGTTTATAGGGTTTTTGCAAAATGAAGTTACAAAAAGAAGTATCTGGACACGTCAAAGGGTTACTAGTTAGTGTTTTTGTAATTCTTGCGTTCATCCCCTCTCTCTTTCTATTCTATCTATCGACACGATACTCCTTCTCCTCTCTCCCCTCCTGCAATCAACCAAGCGATCTCGCTTTCCAAAACCATGAAACGACCTACCGACGAATTGGCCACCACTATAACCAAACCAGTCTTCCTCACCAAAGCCCAGCGCGAACAATTAGCTCTTCAACGCCGCCAAGATCAAGTCGCCGATCACAAGCGCAACCAGGAGGAACTACTTCTTTCCACTAACAACCGTCCCTCAGATTCCGACCGCCGAGATCGTGACCGTGACCGTGACCGCGACAGAGATAGGGATAGGGATAGTTACAGAGACAGAGACAGAGAAAGGGATAGAGATAGAGATAGAGATAGAGACAGGGAAAGAGAAAGAGAAAGAGAAAGAGATAGAGACCGTGAGAGGGAACGACGAAACCGTGATAGGGAGCGAGAAGAAGAGAGTAAGGCTCGCGATCGTGCTCGATTGGAGAAACTTGCGGAGCGAGAGCGCGAGAAAGAGCTTGAATTGATCAAGGATCAATACCTAGGGTCAAAAAAACCTAAAAAGAGAGTCATTAAACCTAGCGAGAAATTTCGATTTTCATTCGATTGGGAAAACACTGAAGACACCTCTCGTGACATGAATTCTCTTTACCAAAACCCTCACGAGGCTCAGCTTCTCTTTGGTCGAGGGTTTCGTGCTGGTATGGATCGCCGCGAGCAGAAGAAACTGGCTGCCAAGAACGAGAAAGATATGCGCGACCAAATCAGGAAGAAGGATGGAATTGAGGAGAAGCCCGAGGAGGCCGATGCTCAGCGGCGTAAGGAGGCTGCTGCTGATGTGTACGATACTTTTGACATGAGGGTTGACCGCCATTGGAGCGAGAAGAAGCTTGAAGAGATGACAGAGAGGGATTGGCGTATTTTCAGAGAGGATTACAATATTTCCTACAAAGGTTCCAAGATTCCTCGCCCTATGAGGAGTTGGGTTGAGAGCAAGTTGAGTCAAGAGCTTTTGAAAGCTGTTGAGAAGGCTGGTTACAAAACCCCTTCTCCTATTCAAATGGCTGCTATTCCACTTGGTCTGCAACAGCGCGATGTTATCGGAGTTGCCGAGACAGGTTCAGGGAAGACTGCTGCATTTGTTCTTCCTATGTTGAGTTACATTACTAGGCTTCCTCCTATTAGTGAGGAGAATGAAGCTGAGGGTCCTTATGCTGTTGTTATGGCACCCACTCGCGAACTTGCTCAACAGATTGAGGATGAGACTGTTAAATTTGCTCAGTATATGGGTATTAAAGTCGTTTCCATTGTTGGTGGACAGTCCATTGAGGAGCAAGGGTTTAAGATAAGGCAGGGTTGTGAAATTGTGATTGCTACTCCTGGTCGTTTGATTGATTGCTTGGAGCGACGCTATGCGGTTCTTAACCAGTGTAATTATGTTGTTCTCGATGAGGCTGATCGTATGATTGATATGGGGTTTGAACCACAGGTTATGGGTGTGCTTGATGCCATGCCTTCTAGTAATCTCAAACCCGAGAATGAAGATGAGGAGCTTGATGAGAAGAGGATTTATAGGACCACTTATATGTTCAGTGCCACCATGCCCCCTGCTGTGGAGAGGCTTGCTAGGAAGTATCTGAGGAACCCTGTTGTTGTGACTATAGGCACTGCTGGAAAAGCAACTGACTTGATCAGCCAGCATGTGATCATGATGAAGGAATCTGAGAAATTCTATAAGCTTCAGAGATTGTTGGATGAGCTCAATGATAAGACGGCAATTGTGTTTGTCAACACCAAGAAGAATGCGGATTATGTTGCCAAGAATTTGGATAAGGAAGGCTATCGCGTGACCACTTTGCATGGAGGGAAATCACAGGAACAGAGAGAGATTAGTCTTGAAGGATTTAGGACCAAGAGATATAATGTGCTTGTTGCAACTGATGTTGCTGGACGTGGAATTGACATACCTGATGTGGCTCATGTTATCAACTTTGATATGCCTGGGAATATTGAAATGTACACTCACCGTATTGGGCGTACTGGCCGTGCAGGAAAGACAGGTGTAGCTACCACATTCCTGACTCTTCAGGATACTGATGTCTTTTATGACCTCAAACAGATGCTGGTTCAGAGTAATAGTCCTGTACCACCTGAATTGGCAAGGCATGAAGCTTCCAAATTCAAGCCAGGATCAATTCCCGACAGGCCACCTAGGCGTAACGACACTGTTTTTGCCCACTAGAGAACTTTCTTTTGCAGGTATTAACATCAATAGCATTTTGCTAGTGATGCTTAGGAACCTAATTTGCTTTTTGCCTGCAGTTATATATAGGATGTTGTATAAAGTTTAATTCTGGCTCTCATTTTGTTTCGGTATCATTGTCATTGCTTGTGTTATGCCTGCCTAGAGTTGCTATCTCGCTTATTATATTTCTAACAAGGATTGATAATTTTATATTTGAATCTTTTGATTGGTTTCATCATTTGGCATTAATATTTGTCATCATATGCTCTTATGATTGAATCCTTTTTGTCTTGTATGATTATGTTTATCACATTCCTTAAGCTCTGCTAAACTATTTTCTGAAAATTTGCTGATGTCAAATCAAAGGTTTTGGGACAGTAAAGGCCTCTTGAGAAACCTTCTCGATTAGCTTTTCAGGTACACCTCTTCCTTTTTTGCATTAATGCCTCATATACCTTGTGATGGTCTTGAGGGCCACAAACCATATGACTCCCACGCCCCAATTTTTTCATATCTATAATCCATTCCCAAGTAATAGAAAAAAATTGTAGTGAGCGCACCAACGGAGTTGAGTCTAGCAGAAGAGGTTAGACTCCCACAACATAGCGATTAATGCAAAAAATGGCTCAGGATCACTAGTGCTCACATTTAGTGTCTGATGCATCTCAAATAGGATTACTTCTAGTATAGGGAACTTATAAAAAAACTGTAGTGGCTTAGGATCGGACTTTGCCAAGGAAAATTGGCCTCTACCACCTTGAATCTTCCAAAGATCTCTACAAATATCTGGATGTCTTTTATTTGTTCCTCAAATAAGTATGACATTTGGTCGTTTGTCATACATAGTTCATAAGTTTTGTGCATAGATTTGGTTTACCCTGGAGTTATGTTTGAACATGTGCGAAGTGATAATGTTATAGAGTGAAATGGAATGGAATCATGATACCCCACTTTCTTCTTCTTCATTCAGTATACGGAAGAAATAGTTAAATAGGTTTTCTTCCCTTTTTAATTCTTAAATTATCATAACATTGAAATGATAAATATATTTCAGTCATTTACTATTCCACTTCACCCTTCATTCGATATATTCAAGGAACCTATAATTGTATTTTGGTGTATAAAAGAAACTATCGATGTATTTTTTTGGTGAAACTGAATTGAAATTATCAAACAAAAACAGGGTTAAAACTGTCCTTAAGACCATCACTCAAAGCCGTCATTTCTGCCTCCAGAGCATTGCTGGAGCTGAGATTTGAATAAAAACTCTGCATCATATTGCCCAAATCATCTCTAACAATATCACCCCAACAGGTTGTGCTTACCGTTTAGAAGTGTAAAAAGAACCATATACATTGATACCAGTAGAGCTTTTTGCCGAACAAGATTATAGTTTTTCTAACTTCAGAACAACTGACAGTGGGATTGGAGAGTTCACTCTCAATAGTATGAATGAAAACAACGGAGGTAGTGAGTAGGACCCTACAGAAGCCTGCGAGTAGACTATTCCGTTCCTATCTTTCCGAAGGTACCAAGTTATTGTCTTAGTATGTTTATTTTTGACTAATTTATACTTTTGATCCCTTTATTTATTTTTATATTTTACTTTGGTCTTTTAATTTTTTTTCTTTCTATTTTGGTCTCTTGAGTTACAAACGTTAGTTACAAACATTAAACTCTTTGGCCCTTTAAATTACAAATATTAGACACTTCAGTCCTTTCTATCAATGTCTAATGTATATAATGTAAGTAACCAGAGTGTCTAATGTTAGTAACTTAATGAACCATTTACCATTTGTAACTTAGGAGAATAAAATGAAATGAAAAAAACCTTTAAGGGACTAAAAATGAAATGAAAAAGATTTAAGAGACTAAAGTGAAATCTAAAAATAATTTAAGGGACCAAAAGTATAATTCAACCTTTATTTTTATTTTACAAAAACAAAAAGAACATTCCATTCAATTTAATACCCACGAGCACCAGACGTGCTCACCAGATTCCATTCTCAACATACTACCTAGGCAAAACGAAATTGTTTTATCCCATTAGATAACTTTTTGAGGTTTAAAGGCATATATGTATTTGCTGGTAATTTCAATGAGCATTTTGCTAGTGATGCTTAGGAGTCTAATCTGCTTTTTGCTTTTCTTGTATAAAGTTTAGTTACCCCACTTCTTTTTTTGATATCATTGCTAGTGATGCTTAGGAGTCTAATCCTGCTTATTATATTTCCAACAAGAATTGAAAATTTTAGATGAGAATCTTTTGATTGGTTTTATCATCCAGCGTTAATCTTTAGATGAGTATCTTATGATACAACGCATTTTGTCTTGTGGATGATTATGTTTATCACTTATCCTAGGCTGTGCTAAAATATCTTCTGAAAATTTGCTGATGTCAAATCAAAGGTTGAGTAGCCTATGTTCTATACTAGTTACGGACTTCGTATAAAATGGACTATTTAAAAGATTAGTCCATCGTGAACCCCAATTATTTACCTTAAGATTGATCTAGTCCTCATAATAATACTATGCACCCTTTACACACTATCCCCAACTCTCTTCCCGGTGGCTTCTTGCAAAATGTTTGCTGTATGGTTTCTTTATTCATTTGATGCTAGATGTTGCTGCTGTTTGTGCGTGTGTTTTTGTTATTCCGTGGAAACTCTTTGTAGGCTCAGTTTCTCCCTTCAGGTGGGAAAACATGGATTATGACACATTGTAGTTCGGTTGGTGAATGAAATTCATATAATTGTAATGACTAAATGAGAAGCATAAACCAAGATGAAAATCCAAAACTGGGATTATGGCACAATGTAGTTCTGTTGGTGAATGAAACTCACTCCTAAGGTAATGACTAAATGAGAAGCATAAACCAGGATGAAAACCCAAAACTGGGATTATGGCACAATGTAGTTCTGTTGGTGAATGAAGCCCCTAAAGGTAATAAATAAATGAGAAGCATAAACCAGGATGAAAACCCAAAACTGGGATTATGGCACGCGGTAGTTCTGTTGGTGAAATGGAGCATTTTGTGATGAGAGCCCAAAATGAACATATTATATGTTAATGTGGAGCAGTATATTGCTTGGCAGATCCAAGAGATTCAGGAAAGTAGAAATGGAACTTGAACGCTGTATATTTCCCTGCTGATACCAGAGTTAAGGATAAGTTACACCTGAATGTGTTATCTTTTGGGTGTTATAATTTTTCTAATTGAAGAAATCTCCCACTTTTTAGACTAGATAAAACATGACTTCCAATTTATGCAGACAACTATTTTGGTTTTTTGGGTACTTTTGTCAAGGTTTTATTTTTTTGCTTTGATTCTACTCTAATTTTTTTTTAAAAAAAATTTATGCCACAGATCAAAGATTCATAAATTTTATGTAGTGGAATTTAACTTTTTTGTCTTTTCTGCCAAAAAAAACATTTGGAATATATTGTGTTGTACTTGTTGCTGTTTTCGTGTGTAATATTTGGGGTAGACTCATTGTAAAACTGCATCCAGGGAACAAGTTTTTCGATGAAGTATTGACTGTTCAAAAAGAAAAATCCTGTGAATTTTAAGAAAAGAAAGTTAGAGAAAGAAGACGAGACCGAGATTGAGTGGTTCTATAGTAATAATATTTGCCGATTTGGGCATATAAAATAAATAAGTTGGATTTCAAGTTAAAGAAAGATGGACATTTTTCATCAACCGTAATCGAAAGGATGAAATAATTGCAATTTTCTTGATAGAATAATTTTTGAAAATGTTTAAAATATGTTTTCTAAGAAAGTTGTATAAACGTTAGGTTAGATAACATCGGATTGTATGAGTCACAATAACAATAGAGTAAGCAAAATTTTGTTCTACTAAATGTGTATTTTCTTATAGAATTCGATTCAGATTAAAAGTTATAATTTTTGAGTTTTCATTTACTCATACATTTAAGGAATATATAATCGCCCACCGTGGGAGATTATATTGAAAGGCGGCAGCACTCATCATCGGGGAGGAATTAAAAATTAAATGAGAAGCCATTATATTTGATGTTAAATTGAAAAAATGAAATAAATCGCCCACCGTGGGGCTCGAACCCACGACCACAAGGTTAAGAGCCTTGCGCTCTACCAACTGAGCTAGACGGGCACTTGTTATCAAATACGTTAAAATACAATAAATAATAAAACAATAAATCTTTGTATTTATTGTATATCTATAATGTAAATTATTAATCTTTTATGATTTATTGAATTGTGACATCTTATATAATCTTCTTTAAAAACAAGCAAATTTTCTCCTTCGATATTATGTATGTGTGCGCATAATATATTGAGTAAAAAAAACATTTATATAACTATGATGTTTATTATCAATAAATAATTGGTGGGTGGACAAGATGAAGTCTAAGGCATACTCAAGATAAAATAATTAAAAAAAAACATTAAAATCATTGTATTTATTAATTGTTTTTATTATTTTTATATATAGACTTTTATTAAAAATAACGAGACATTAAATATTCACGAATAATATTAAAAAAAGAAAAATATTAAATAAGAATATAAAAGTAATTTAAATAATATATACATTAAAAAATTATAATTTTTTTATGTTAAATTACATTCGCGGTCCCTTAACTTAATTTCAAGTAACTTTTTAATATTTATATATTTTTTTTCTCGAGTTGGCCCTTTATTTTAATTTTAAGTGACAATTTGATATTATATATTTTAAAATTTCAACAATGT
>JBBPBR010000007.1:499830-513812 GCA_037974775.1 Cicer pinnatifidum | reverse complement strand
ATGAATTTGATAAAATTTGCATTATATTGAAGATGGTTATTAATTTTATGAGTTTTGGTTGAAAATTTTGATGATTTTTTTTGAATTTTTGTATAAAAAAGGATAACATTGTTGAAATTTTAAAACATAAAATATCAAATTATCATTTAAAATTAAAATTAAAAACTAAATAAAAAAAAATTAAACGTTACCTAAAATTAAGTTAAAAGACCATGGATGTAATTTAACTTTTTTTTTTGTATATATAAAATCAAAAACAATCTCACACATAAGACTAAATTTTTTATGTATAAGACTGAAGAGAGTATAGCATAAAAAAATGCAAAAAAATTGTTGACTCTCACCTCAAAGTTAATGACTACTATCTAACGAATCTGTATTGAACATTGACATCAGTGATGGTAATTTTATTTAGACTTTCAATAAAAAATTCATATTTTTAATTAATTTTTCTTCAAAACGAACAAAATCAAAATTTAAATAAGATTGTTCAAATTCATTCAAAATTATAGGAAGATGTTAACTGTATGATGACTATGCTGGATGAAATGGATAAATCTTTGAAAATTTTACTTTCTACTCCCGCCTTTATCTTTGTATCCCAACAAATAAAGAAAAAAAATACTAAAAACTCTTCTATATATATTTTTTTTTATTTCTTCATTTATATTTTCAGAATACAAGTAAGGGTAAAAACATTTTTTTTTTTAAAAAACTTTTTTTAAGTTTTCCTGTACACAACTTCCATTTTAAAAAGTTTTCTCGAACATAATATCATTTTCGGAAATACTTTTTTAAGTTTTTCGTGAAATTTTTACTGCCGGCAAACTTCAATGTAACATTTTTGGAAGTCACCGAAAAACTTTTTCAGGAGTTGTTTGATTTTTTTTAAAATAATTTTTTTGTTTATTTTTTTTATTATATTAGTATTTATTTAATTTATTTATTTTAACTAATTTTTTTAGTGGTTAAAAAGAATACGTGACTTTGAATCTTCATCGTCTCGATCTTGTTATGGAAATGATTCACGTAGAAAGCCACAATATATTAATTATTAATTATTATGGTATATAAATAATGTATTAGTTATTGAATTGTGTATTAATTATTAATGGTTTATAGTATATTATTATTTAAAAATATTTATGGTGTGTTAATTAATATATATGGTGTGTGAATTATCGAAAAAATTTATTTTTTCGAAAGCACCTTCTATATTGGAAATTCGGCAGTACAATTTTTCACTTTTATACAAGAAATCTTTTTTAAAATTTTCGGATAACAACTTTATATACCGAAAAACTTTAAAAAAAAAGTTCAAAAATAAGATGTACCGAAAATATTTTTCTTTTCAGAAAAGATGAAATAGTAAAAAAAAAGAAAAAAACTTTAAATTAATAAAATAATAAAAAAAAATTAAAAATATAATTGACATTTTCAAAAAATTATGGGATATAGATATAAAAATGGAGGTACAGCTTAAATTTTTCTAAAGATTTTAGGTGTTGGGCTTGTTTGGGAGGCTTGGACTGTAGCATTTTTAGTGTTTAAAGGTATATATATGTTCCTTAAAAAAATTAAAGTTGGGTTACTAAATTATTTGGTCTCCTGTATCAACTCTATTTTTACAAGCAATGTTTTTTTGTTAGGCTCTTATCCTAATGAATTTTACTTTTACTACCTTTCTTAAGTCATCTGTTGCACACTTACATTCAAGATTGTCAAATATCAAGATTGTCAAATTTAAGTTTGTCAAATTCTAAATCCTACTTAACATATTTGATATATAAAAAAGTAAAAATCGTAGAACTGTAACAAAGATCGTAACATCTCATAAAATAGACAAAATTATATCATAAAATTGAGGAGAATTTTCAGATATGAAATTAAAAAGAATTGTTGAGATGAAAATAATTTATAGAAGAAAAAAAAAAGAATCTGAAATTAAATTATTTAATTATTATATGTATGTAGTTTTTAAATCACACCAGTAGTTGTTATTATTATTAAGTAATTATTCAAAACCGAAAAAGAAAACAAGAAACAGTTACTGTTGTTAATTAATTATTCAAAAACAAAAAGAAAACGCTATTCAATAGAACAAGCAAAACGACCTGAATAGAAAAAAAGAATAGGCAAAACGATTAGTAAAAAAAAAAAGGAGTAATTTGTTAGATTTTTTGAATGTGAAGCCTCGTTTATAAAAAAATTAGGATACAACCCATTACACACAACTGCAGAATTTGAAGAGGTGTAAAATTGGGCCAATGCATGCAGGTTGAAACGACGTTAAAAGGTCGAATCTTTGTGAAACCGCTTTTCCTCTATGTGCTCAAAGATCTGAGTTCTCTAAAGATATTACCTTCGTTATGACACTATTCACACTAAAGAACGCGTAAGATCTTATAACTCAGTTTCTAACAACCTTGACAACGTCAACTCTATGATTTGGTTATAAAGTGTAGAATATAAGAATCATGAATATATTTATTAGGATCTCTTTGTGATGGTTTACATTAGAAATGTTTTTTAAAATTAAATATATAACATTGTCATTTGTGATATTCGTGAGGTTTTTGTTTGTGATATATATTATGACTAAAAAACAAAGTAAATTTAATGTCACAAATGAGAATGTTAACTTGAATTTATTAATTATATACTAGAAAAACAAAATATAAAAGTATGATTATTAAATAGAAATTTAATATAACAGAGATTACTCAGTTTAGGTGGTTTGACCATAAATATAAAAAATATGTTAATTGGCTAGAAAAATAAATGAGATGGAACTAATAATCCAATACTACAGGTTTTGCACCTAAAATTATTAACAGTGTGATTAGAGAAAACAGAAATGAAAAATAATTGAAATATTAAATATAATTGAATAGTAGTTTATCTACAGATTTATTTGTTAAAAACTTATTCTTAATCAAATAAAAATTTTCATATATTTTCTTATAAAAAAGATCAATATATTTAATTTTGCAGTTTTTGTAAATACATACTATTAATTAATTTAATTAACTATTAAAACAATACATTAGAGAAGGAGAAGAAACATGAAAACCCTTTGGAAAATTGCGAAGAGGGAAGAAGAACAAACACAATCCAACTGCATCTTCTTCTCTTTACATCTTTGATGTCGAATTTTTTTTATTCATTGATGTTCGTTTAATTTTAATTTCTAATCATCCAAATTATTTGCCTCTTTATTTGATTTTATTTTAAAAAACCTATTTTTCATTGAATCTTTTTCGCCATCATTCCAATAACCTACATTTTCATAGATGAATTTGTAACAAAAATTACACGTCGAATCATTTTTTCATACACGCTTTGGATTATGTTGTTTGAGTTATTTTGATCAATTTTGTTAATTTTTTCTTTTTCAATTGATTAATAATAAAATATAAATATATTTGTTGGCACATTTAAGTTTCTTATATAATGAAGCTTGTGATTCATGTGATTGAGGCAAAAAACTTGGTGGGTTTGGATTCCAATGGTTTGAGTGATTTATATGTGCGGTTAAAATTGGGAAAGCAGAAGTTTAGAACAAAGATGGTAAAGAAGAATATGGAACCAAAGTGGGATGAACATTTCTGTTTTTGGGTTGATGACCTTAAAGAATCACTTGTTATATATGTGATGGATGAAGATAAGTTCATTCATAAGCACTTAATTGGACGGATTAAGCTACCAGTCTCAGTTATTTTTGATGAAGAAGTGAAATCTCTTAGCAATGTTTGGTATTCTTTGAAACCCAAACACAAGAAGTTCAAAAATAAAGAATGTGGTATATTACACTTTGGTATCTTCTTATTAGTTTCTCAAAAAATTTGATAAAAAATTTGATGAATTAGTGGTTATCTTAGTTTTTATGGCTTAAATTTTCGGACTTATTAGTTAGAATTCATTTGGAGTTCCTGAGCTCACCAGCCGAGCTATTTTATTGTTTGTTGGTTGTATTGTGTGAAATTTATGTTATTTTTATGTTAGTTTCATGCTAATTTATATGGTGTATATTGCATTATCTCGAATGATCAATTGCCCTTCAAGGCATTTTGAGAAAAAATGTTGTTACTAATTAAGAATATGTTTGTATATATGAATCTTGCTATTGAACTTGAACTTAAATTATGGTAATTACTTTCATTTATTGCACAGGGGAGATTCATTTGAGTATGTTCCTTTCCCATAATAAAGCATCTCCAGAGTCAAATGATGTTGGTGATCAGCTATTATATCTAAGAAAAAACAGTGATGCTATGACTTGTTCTCCTCCACCATCGTCCATTGGCCGTTCAAACTCATCTTCTCCTGGGAGGGAAGAAATTACATCTTTTAAGGATGAGAAATCTTGTACACAAAAATCATTTGCTGGCCGAATTGCTCAAATATTTAATAAAGGTTCTGACATGCCTTCAATTTCATCCAATAGAAGCATGGAATTTGACTTATCCGAAACAGATAAAGTTGAAGTTGGTGAGATCAAAACCGAGGATCAATCCTCTAATGATACTTTTGAAGAAACTGTGAAAAAAATGCAGTCTGTAGATCAAGGAAGCGAAATTCCTAGCAATTTACCTGGAGGGGTTTTGATAGATCAATTATATGTTATTGCAACAGAAGACTTGAATGTATTACTATTTTCACCCAATTCTACTTTTGCCAAGTCATTAGCAGACATACAAGGTACTACAGAACTGCAAATGAGTCCTTGGAAGTTAGAAAACGACAATAAGAGCTTGAAACGATCACTTACATTCGTCAAGGCTGCCACTAAATTATTTAAAGCCGTCAAAGGCTATGAGGAACAAACATATTTAAAAGCTGATGGGAAGAACTTTGCTCTTCTTGCAAGTGTTAGCACTCCAGATGTTATGTATGGAAGCACGTTCAAGGTAGAAGTACTTTATGTGATCACACCAGGACCAGAGTTGTCATCGGGAGAGCAGTGTTCACGTCTGGTGATATCATGGAGAATGAATTTTGTACAAAGCACCATGATGAAAGGAATGATAGAAAACGGAGCTCGACAAGGTATGAAGGACTGCTTTGATCAATATGCAATTTTGTTATCTCAGACTGTTAAGCCTGTTGACTTAAAGGATCTTGGTTCCTCCAAGGAACAAGCTTTGGCGTCGTTAAAGGCAGAGCCCGAATCAGATTTGAAGTTGGCAATGCAGTATTTTGCTAATTTCACATTCATATCAACTTTCTTAATGGGGTTGTATGTTCTTATCCACATATCGCTGGTTGCACCTACCGCGATTCAAGGGCTTGAGTTTTTTGGACTTGACTTGCCAGATTCAATTAGCGAATTTGTTGTTTCTGCTGTCTTGGTTCTTCAAGGTGAACGTATGTTGGGTTTGATCTCGCGTTTTATGCAAGCCAGAGCTCGAAAGGGTAATGTTTTTGATAATATTTTTATGTAAGAATTCAAATGAACTTAAACACTAACTTGATTGGGTGAATACCAAGGTAAATGAAAATTATTATTTTTTAAAATGTTGGTCATAGAACTATGCATGATGACAGAGAGAAATAAAGTAAGAAGCAAGGTAACAACAGACCCTCATAAGAAAACCACAAAACAAGATAATGTAAAGCACCACAAAAAATTAAATCAATCTTAATGAAATCAATTATGTGCATGGAAAATAATTATGAAGATTCTGAGTACAACAAGCCAAATGAAGCCTAAATATTTTCATGGAACCGTTACAATATATATTTGCAAGTATAGTAACAGTGTATGTGAGTGAATAAAATCCCTGTTTGTGATTGTAAATTCCTTTTAATTTTATTGAGGAAATAACATGAGCCTTGATAAGTGCCAAGGTAGTTTGGATATGAAAATTTTCTTTCAATTACTTCTTGTTTGAAAATTGATTCATCATTTGGCTTTCTTTTATCTCTCAACATATTGTTACTTTCTACTGCAATGACTGTGATTTTGTTTCTCTCTCATTTTTTAATTATTTTGCCTTTATATACTTCATTTGGTACCTATATGTCTTTGCTTATATAGTTTTTTTGGGGGGATATTAGGTAGTGATCATGGAATTAAAGCACAAGGAGATGGGTGGCTTCTAACCGTGGCCTTAATTGAAGGAAGAAAGTTAGCTGCTGCTGATTCTAGCGGGCTTCGTAACCCATATGTGGTGTTTACTTGCAATGGAAAAACAAGAGCAAGCTCAATCAAGTTCCAAAAATCTGATCCTTTATGGAATGGTGAATATTATAATGTTAATCATTTGGTTGTGCTTATAACTCAAATATGAACCACCAATTATCTAACCTGTATTAGTTTGATTTTTCCCTGCACTGCGTCTGAATTATGGTATGATAAAGACTTCTTTGTGATGAAAAATTCCTATCTCTACAGAAATATTTGAATTTGATGCAATGGATGACCCTCCTTCTATGTTGGATGTGGAAGTCTGCGCTTTTGATGGACCCTTTAATGAAGTTGTATCTCTTGGACATGTTGAGATCAATTTTCTTAAAACAAACATATCAGATCTTGCTGATTTATGGGTTTCTCTTGAAGGAAAGTTAGCTCTGGCATGCCAATCTAAGTTACACTTAAGAATTTTCTTGGACAACACTAGAGGTGGGAATATTGTAGAACACTATATAAGTAAAATGGAGAAAGAGGTGGGGAAGAAGGTATTGATCCATCTATGTTACCAGAGGTTTGGTAGTTTTCTTTGTCGCATTGTACTTATATATTATCGACTTGTCACCTTTTTTGGCTTATTTTTTACATCTATTTACAAAATTGTAGATTAATTTGCGATCTCCTCAGACAAATTCAGCTTTTCAAAAACTATTTGGACTTCCACCTGAGGAATTTCTCATCAATGATTTCACCTGTCACTTGAAAAGAAAAATGCCCCTACAGGTTCTGTTATTATATTATGCAATCTTAAAAGTGTTCAATTTCTATTTTGGTTTAAAGCAACACATGCGCCTTTAGTATTTTTTTGATCAAGTTGCCAATGGGTATCTGCAGGGCCGTCTATTTGTTTCAGCAAGGATAATTGGATTTCATGCAAATTTGTTTGGACACAAGACAAATTTCTTTTTGCTTTGGGAGGACATTGAAGACATCCAGGTAGTTCCTCCTACATTTTCATCAATGGGCAGCCCAATAATTGTCATCACACTTCGTCAAGGAAGAGGTGTTGATGCAAGGCATGGTGCGAAAACGCAAGACGAACAAGGCAGATTGAAGTTTCATTTCCAGTCTTTTGTGTCTTTCAATGTTGCAAACAGGTAGACTCGATAAGTTTATGTTGTTTGCAAGCTCTTTCTTATACACTTCTTGTAAGATACCATGTTCGCTCGCTGAATCTTAAAATTATTCCTCTATTGATACAGGACTATCATGGCTCTCTGGAAGGCCAGATCTCTTAGTATCGAACAAAAGGTTCAATTAGTTGAAGACGATCCTGAAACCAAAAGCTTTGTCAATGAAGAGAATGCATCATTCCTTGGCCTCGATGATGTTAGCATGTCTGAGGTTCATTCTTGTGCTCTTCCAGTTCCTGTAAACTCTCTCTCTCTCTCTCTGTCTGCAGATTATTGGTTACATTTTCTATTTTTTGTACTACTTCACCAATATATGTGTTATCATTGTTATTATTATTTTCTTTAATTACTCTAGGTCAGTTTCTTTATGGAGCTATTCAATGGGGGTGAATTGGACTGCAGAGTCATGGAAAAATCTGGTTGTGTTGGTTATTCTTACACCCCTTGGGTATCTGAGAACAATGATGTCTATGAAAGGGCCGTATATTACAAATTTGAGAAGCGTATTTCACGCTATAAAGTCGAAGTAACAAGTACTCAACAAAAATCTCTTTTGGAGGATGGAAAGGGTTGGCTTTTGGAAGAGGTTATGAACTTCCATGGAGTTCCTCTTGGTGATTATTTTAATGTAAGTCTGATTTAGCTTGTTCCTTTACTTTCTTTGACTAGCTTATTTGTTATCTTTGTTTTCAACGTTTTTAAATAGCGGCCATAACAACACTAAAGTGCATTAGAATTTGAACAAATCACTTTTGTTCTATAATATGTTATTCTATACAAAATGTTTAAATAGCAACTATAGCGGCGCTAAAGCATTGTTGCATAGAAGAATTTAAACAAACAGCTATTTTTCGCAATTTGCGATTGACTATACCCTGTTTTCCAGAACTTACATGTTTTTGCTATCTTGTTATTTGCTTTCATCTTATATATGTATTATATTGACTAATGTTTTCTAATTCCACAGTTGCACCTCCGCTATCAAATTGATGATTTACCCTCAAGAGCAAAGGGATGTAAAGTACAAGTATTGTTTGATATTGAATGGTTGAAAAGTACAAAACATCAGAAAAGGATTACAAAGAACATTTTAAAAAATCTACAAGAACGTTTGAAGTTGACCTTTTGTATAGTTGAGAAGGAGTTTCTAGAAAAATAGGAAATGAGTCATAGTGAATTTGGCTTTTGTTCTCACAACATCACACAATCTTAATGTTGAAAATCATTTGGCTACAGAGATGCTGATTTCTTTCCAAAAAAGTTCTTCAAACTAGATTAATGATTGAAGATATTACCAATTGTGTTATGTTGTAAATGGCAAGTTAGAGTCTAGCATTGTTAGAAATTCAAAGTTTGGGTCGATGGTGTATTGCCACCATTTAGATGATAAGTTGACATTTTGTTAACGAAGGTCATGTATGTTGTATCATAGTTACTATTTTCTTTTCCTACAAAATATAGGTAATTGTGTAAGAGAAGTTTTGGTAGATACTTCATTTGTAAATGATTCTTTAGATTTGGATACTCCATCATAATTATATCCACATTTCATAGTACATTTTTAAAAAGAAAAATCAATTAGATCATACTTATTGCATAGTAAACAAAAATAAATATTTTAATCTTTAAAATTTTTTTGCAATGACTTTTGTACTCAAAACAAAAAATTATTTAACGTTAAAAAAAATAAAAATTATCTCTAGTTTTATTTTATTAGTTTTGTAAAATAAATGATAAATAGTATTATAGATTCACATACATAAACGTAAAATCTTAGATTTAAATATTAAAAAACACATCTGATTTAATAATAGTTTTTAGTTTAATTATAAAGTTTCTCTAATTTTATTAATGAACGAAAAATTCCTTGATGCAATATTAAAACTAAAAATAATTTATTATGTACATTTAAAAAAAATCAAATCCACCCAATAAATATACATATAAATTAAATTCTTTTACAAATCTAGTTATCTTTATTTTACTTGATGGCTGATGTGAAGAGGTAAACTAATATTTCTAAATAAATTTTTCTTCAGTCCAAAAAAAAAAATTCTCCCTCTAAAGTCAAGAGAAAAAAATATTATATACTTTTTTTAGCTAGAGATAACAATGAATATCCATAGACAATATTCATTTGCTACATATCATGGCCTATTTATATCCATGTAGATATCTTTTATACGAGCATTTAACGAATTTTAAATTTTTTTATGGGTTTTATAGAAATTCACAAGTATAATTTATTTTTAAAAATCATTATTATTATTTTTGTAATTATACAAAAAATTCCTTCTTTTTAGACCATACAAAAATATTTTGCACATAAAATATTAATACATCAACATTTAAATTGAATACATTCACATAAACAAAATACATTATAACATAATTTGCATTCCTCCATTTACAATATAGCAATGGTTCCAACCACAATCAAAATTAACAGAAGGAAAGTTTTGTATTTAATAATAATAATAAAGTGTTTTAGTCATTTTATTAATTTATTAAACATTTATAAATGTATTTATTAATTAATGGTAGTTGTAGTATCCGTTTACTTTATCCGCATGAAGGGGATGATTCGTTGTACGGGGATGTGCACTTGAAATTTGAAAAATTGCACAAATTCCTTTGGTTTTTTTTTTTTCATTCTAACCCCTATTTATTTTGCACCTTCAACCCAATACAGTCAAAATATAAAATTAATCTCATATATTGCATTTTTGAGTCAGGTCCTAAATCTATCATTTAAGAAAATTAATTTTATATAATGCATTTTTAAATCAAGCCCTAAATCTATCGTTTAAAATTCTTGAATTTGTCGGTGTCTATACGTATTTATTTAACTATTTGAGTAGTCGTCTCATATTTGTTGTATATTTTACATAGAGTTCACTTTTTTTTTCATCTCTACATAACTTTCGAAATTTTAAAATAGGATAAAAAGTGGAATTATGTCTTACATCTAATTTTTTTTTTTCTTTTAGAAGTCTATCTCTTAAAACAAAAGTATTTTGTTTGAGACATTTATTAAAAATCTAAATATAAAATTTTAAAAATTGTATGTTTAATATTTTGGAACTGTAATGTATAAAAAATTTCATTCCATTTGTTTTAATTTATTTTTGATTTTTAACGAATCTTATTGGACACGCACTTACATACTTATTAGCATGAACTTAAAAAATATAAGTTAAAATATTTTTTATTTCTTTATTTTTTCTTTTTAAGTTTTGTTTTGACCCCTTAAGTATAATTATGTTAGTCACTTTAGCTGTTTTCATGAGTTTTAATCTAATAATCGCTAAGTTGAATATACATGTCAACTTGAACTTGTAATTAAATTGTCTGAGTCACCACCGTCCTCCTCTCTCTTTCTTTGAACCCAAAAAACAATCAAACTTTAATGGAAGAAAGAAAACAACAACACAACAAATTCATATTTCTCACATTCAAAATCAAATTCAAAACTACAACAAATAAGATCAATGAAAGAACAATAAACCCAAACCCACAAAAAAATATTTTAACAAACCTATAAATTCATAAAAAAAAATCAATAAACTCCAAACCCAAAAAAAAATCTAAAATTTGCAACAACAAGAAACACTTTAATAAGATTTGAAAAAAAATTCTCCAACACGAATTTAAGAAAAATAAGATATGAAAAAAATGAGTTCTTATTTTTCATTGAACTTTATGCTTCTAGCATTTCAAATCAAATAAAAAAGAAGAAAGATTAAAAATGTTAGAAACAACAAGAAAAACATAGTAATGGTTTCAAATTAATAGTTTCGTTTGATTTTATAAAAACATGGTGATGATTCTAAATCAATAATTTCGTTTGATTTTATAATTTTGTGAAGAAAAAGAGAAGAAAGAGAGGAGTGAATGTATAAAAACCCTAATTTTGATTATGGGTGTCTCAATTAGCTTAGTCACAAATCCAAACTAACATGTAGGTTCAAATTAATAATTTTTCATTAAAATGACAAAGTAGCTAACAAAATAATAATTAAAGAAACTAAATTAAAACGAAATTTAATTAAAAGATTAAAACGAAACCTAAAAAAAATAAAAGAGTAATTTAGTCAAAAATATATATAGGAGTAGTTAATTTGGTTGTTAATTGTTATACATATTTGGAGAGACAGTACTGCTATTACTTTGTCCTAGTAATCCATAAAATGATAAAACAAGATCTGACAAAGTTGTAAATGCAGGATTTGCAATAAGATTCTGAGACAAGGGAACCAAATAGGACCATTGCATTCAATGAAGCCCATTAGTCAAACAAGTAGAAACAAAATGTTGAGAAATTTTTAGGATACCAACTAAACTGGACTGCTCAAATGTGGAATGAGATTCTCTTACTCTCTCTAATTGTAGGTCCACAAATGATGGAGTGTCAATTGACTACACCCATTTTTAACAAAGGCTTTCCAACCCATACTTATTACGCATTACAAAAGCACATACTATATACTCGCATGTCTTTCCCATTATTCATTATGTCTACACCAATTCAATTTATTTATTTTTTTATTAATTATATTTAGGATGGTAGAATAACACCATATAGTTTACCGTATACAAAATTTTAAAATTCATTAAACATTTGAAAAAAATTATATTTTATTTGTATCTAATGAAACTAATGAAGATCAAACCTTCTTAAGAGACAAATTGCTAATTCAATCACCAATTTATGTTTCATGCTCTATAATTTCACCAGAAATTGCCCAAAGGCGACACGTCAACATGACTCATACATGCTTTCTTTAATGTCAAGTTTTCAACTCCCACACTTCACTAAGCCAGACATAATCATAACTAATTAACCGCTTTTATAAGAAATTAATTTTCCTTGTGACGATAAAACACGCCTATGTTTGCATCCTAATCAAGGCCAATAATTACAGTCAAAAAAAATTAAAGCCAATAATTTATATGTAAATAAGCAGCGTTTTTATTTATTTATTTTTATCAACTATATGTATTTTTATTTGTAAAAATAATAACTACCCTCTCCCTTTCAAAAACAAGTGATTTAAGTAAAGACATATAAATTTTAAAAATATATAAATATAAGAGAGAATAATATTGCTACTAAAATATTTTTATTAAATATTAGCGTATTTACAATTACTATTAATATAAAGTAAAATATTAAATTAAAAATTATGTATTTAGTACTAATTAAATAATATAATTAAAAAATTAATATTATATTATATTATAAAGTAAAAATAATCATTTATTTTAAGAAAAATAATTTCTATAAATATGTCATCCGTATGAATAAAAAGAAGTAATGTATTGTACGTGGGTGATTGAAAATTTACTACAACAAAAAAGTGTATGGGTAGGTGACATTTTAGGTTGAAAGAGTGTTTAATAGCATGAAAAAGTAGATAAGATGTAATGACCCATTACCATTTAAATTAGCAGGAAAAAATGGTGAAGAGTCATTTCCTTTTGCCCTACTTACATAACTCTCGTACCTTCTTTATATGAGTCACTTTTGCAAACTTTAATTCATTTTTTGTTTTCTCCATTAAATTCCTCGTACAGGGAAAACTATTCTAATTGAACAATTTTTTCCTTAAGAAGTTAAAGTGACGATGACAATTATATCCAAATTCAGTGGATAACATGTAATAGCTCGCAAAACTAAGTAGTTATATTGTTTGCATGATGAGTACTAGTATCCACTCTGAAAAAATGGTTTTATGCGGTATTTGTGTCATGTAATTGTTAATCTCAAAATTAATAAAAAAATTACTTCAAAATAATTTAATGAAATATGTTATATGAACGAATTCAAATTAATGATTGAGATTGTTTATTACAAACCGTTGCATGTTTTATATTTATATATTTTATCAAGCATTAATAAAATAACATATTTAACAAATAGCAAAACATTTTTATAAATTAAAATTAAATTATAAAAACAATGAAATTATGAACCATAATTTCCTTCGGTCCCTCCAAATGAACTTTAATTGCCACATCACTATTTTTGAGTAAAAAAAATCTGAGATTGAAATTGCCACAAGCATGATACTTGAGGACCAAAAATTCAAAGAAAACTATTTTTGCTACCACGATAAAATAAAGATACAAAAAATGCAATTAAGTCTCAATAAAAATAATACATGAAGACATTATCATTTACATGGTACATATGCATATGCAGAAAATAATTTTGATGGTATCATTTTTCAATTAGTATCTTATTAGTTACTAATCAGTAACATTTGTTTATTTTTAAAAAATATATTGATTAAATTAAAAATTTATAAAAAATAAATTTTATTTAAAAGATACAAATCAAACATTTGTCAAATACTCTAAGAATAGTTGTTAGCATTCTTCTGAAACTTATGTACACTTTTTAAATATTGTACTTGACAACTTTTAATAGAGCATTTCTTCCCAACAATGTTTTTCCATCCAATCAGACTCAAATGCTAGATTATGCTTAAGAGGATTGTGTCCAATTCTACTATAACCAAAATAATATTGATATTACAGTTGATGTTTTAAAGTCACAAATATAAATAATTTGAGATAAAAGAAATAATAACTTATAAGAGAAAAAGTATTAGAGAAAATAAAAACTTTAAGAAAAAAAAATATATACACCG
>JBBPBR010000007.1:466203-497066 GCA_037974775.1 Cicer pinnatifidum | reverse complement strand
TTTTTTTTTTTTGTGTGTCATAAAGATGAATAGCACTTTTGCCAGAGGATAAGAAAATTGAAGAAAAAAAGGTGGGTTCTACTTAAAAAATTCCAAAAGTAAAGCGACAACAAGAAAATGATAAAAACCTTATTGTGGAGGGTGAGAGAACTAGTAGCAGGG
This sequence comes from Cicer pinnatifidum, assembly GCA_037974775.1. NCBI lineage: Eukaryota > Viridiplantae > Streptophyta > Magnoliopsida > Fabales > Fabaceae > Cicer > Cicer pinnatifidum. The sequence continues at coordinate 496,904 of JBBPBR010000007.1, read as the reverse complement.
TAAAAGGCATGGAGCGTGAGAATTCTATAAGAGAATGTCCACATAATAGAGATGCCTATATGATTCAGTACAGAGCAAAGCTAGCTGATATTAACCTTACACTTTTTATGAATTTCCATGGAGTTGGATCTGTGTGAGTTACCTCTGTAAGATAAAGGTACCATGGAAAAAGGCCTCAAATGCAACCTTACTTGGTAGAGATATATGCAAGCTTTTTGTTACACCACCAACCCCGTTTAAAAGAATAAAGATACAAAAATGCAAAAGAAAGAAAATATAATATTTAATCACAGAGTTTGGAAAATTGTGTCTACGTAGAAGAGCGATTACAGTTCGGTTCTATTAATTAATTTCAAGTTTGGGATTTATGATATACAATTTATATTTAAATATTGCAGCCTATATTATAACATTACCCTGAGCCGCGCCACTGGTCACATATCACTAACTATGAGTCATACCAACACTTTTCTTCTTTTTCTAGTTGAGAGTGATGAGTGTCTTACCATGCCACAAACACCTGTTTTTTCTTTACCATTATGTGTCTGTGAAAACACAGACCATACTCCATGTCAGATTTCAACAAATGAACAGTGAGGATGGATGGCCTTGCACTGCACTAACATCATACCCTCAATAAAATACATAACCAATAAATACATATTCTTCTTCAGCTATTTGTTTCTCCAATATTATTATTTTTATTTATATGAAGATTTGAAGTAAATCTTAAACAAACCATGTAGACATGGTTTTATGAACTGATTAATGATTTAATCTTAAACTAATTATTGATGAATAAAATTTAGAAGAAAAGAGAAACGAATGAGTAAAAGTTGGGTTCCAATTCTTTCTTGATTACTTAATGGGGAGGGAGGGTGATAATTGAGAGGAGAGGCAGTCAGTGGACCACTCAACTGAAAAATAAATAATAAAAAAGTGTACACTAGTTTATGTATCAAATTCACAACACAATGAAAGTGACTTAACAAAGTAGCCTCACAAAAACATTATCAATAATATTTGCTTTCTCTTAGGAAACTTTGCCTTTACTACTTTAGGCAACTCACTACCAGTAGTTTTTTTGCCTGGTGTATCGCTTTCTCTCGGATTTTCAGTATCATTGTCTGAAAAATATTCATGTACAATATCCTTATACATATATGGAATGGAATCAAAAATGTATATAGTTTTTTCTAAAGTGATATTGTTGTGTGTATTATTAGAGTTCATACTTGTTTTGGATGTGTACATTTATACAGTTGGTTATTCCTGAGCCACTGTCAAAATGATTGGCTTACCTATTAGTTAATTCCCAACTCCCAACATGCTTTACCACCCATGAGTGAAGGTAATCATGTATGTTTATGCATGCACAATACATTTTTTTTTGTCATGGTCCTGCTTCTTTCCTCATTTGTTGTTATTATTAAATTAGGTGGGGTTGGACCTGTATTATTATTATTTTGGATGTAAAATACACATCTATCCTCCTCTAGAAGGAAAAATTTCAAATTGAAGATGTGTTTAGTGTCTAACACGAGTCAATGTCCGACACCGATATTCAGTCGTTTTATTTTCTCAAATTATATTACCAATGTCAATGTGTCAATATTGTGTTTGGGGTCTATGTGTGTGAATGATCATGCTTTCACTGGTCAATCCAATTGGGTTGATTGGATGACTAAAATATTCAATTAGAAAAATTTATAGGCTAAGGATCAAGTTTATGGAAGGATTTGTGAGTAGGGTCAACGTTTTAACTCAATTATTGCCACTTTCCTATTAACCTCAGCTCCCTTTTTTCCTTGTTTGTACTTTTTTGAAAAAAAGGACACAACATTCAATATGTTTATTATTAGTAACATAAGTTTGTCTGTCAACAGTTATTTCAATTCTCATTGGCGTTGGTTCAGTTTGTTGTTACATATGTCAACGGGAACTGGCACATGAGGCAGAAAAATCCGAAGCTTAATGTTGGTCAGTGAGAGTGTTCTGCATCCCCTGAATGAACGTTTGATTCATTTTTTCACCTATTCAACTCAGCTTTAATGCTTGAAGTAACTGCCAAATCTACTACTACTAGAAGTGGCAACATCATCACCAACGAATTGAAGAGCTTTCAGATTTATATATACAAATCAATGAGGTTGACAATTGCAAAATAAATAAAAATTTGAGGTGTGAAAAGTCACTCTTCTTGCAGATTTCTCTTTCTCCTTTAATTATTGTTTCTTTTGTTTCACTCATAGCCGATAGTGACGATGACATGATATCATGTCTTGTACTTCTACCTTCATTAACTTTGACTTTATGGAATCTATGGTTGTTTAATTGAAGGAACAGTCTTCTATTTAATTGGTCGAGTGAACGTTTTTTCTCATCGATTTTGGTATAGAAAAAACAAACAAAAATGAAGTTCATGAAACTTGGGACAAGGCAAGATACTTTCTACACTGAACAAGCTACCAGGTATTCATTCACATCACATCGGCATTCCTTTCATTAAGAATCTATGTACAACTTTGACAAATTAATAACATTCTCATAAATGCAGGACATTGACATCAGATATACCCTCAGACCTTGTAATACAAATCAATGATGTTAATTATCTGCTACACAAGGTATTAAGGACTTAGAACTGGAGTGGTTATAAACCAAAAAATATATTTTAAACTTAGTTCATCGATATAATTCTGCTCTTTTTAGCTGCAGTTCGCGCTTCTTCCGAAATGTGGCCTCCTTCAAAGGCTTTGCTGTGATTCTAGTGATTCGGAGAGTGTTACGCTTGAGCTTCATGATATACCTGGAGGGGAGGATGCTTTTGAACTCTGTGCAAAGTTTTGTTATGGAATTTCAATCAACATTAGTGCTCATAACTTCGTATCTGCATTCTGTGCTGCAAAGTTCCTTAGAATGAATGAATCCATTGAGAAAGGGAACTTTGTAGGAAAACTTGAAGCTTTCTTCAATTCATGCATTCTTGAAAGTTGGAAGGATCCTATTGCAACGCTTCAGACTACTTCTACATTACCAGAGTGGTCTGAAAATCTTGGTATTGTCAGAAAGTGCATTGATTCAATCATTGAGAAAGTTCTCACACCACCACAACAGGTAAAAAAACAAACTTAACATTCCTCACATTTCTGTGTATGAATGTTTCTCTGTTTTTTGCTTATAAATCTGATGATTTTGTACAGGTCAAGTGGTCCTTCACCTACACTAGGCCCGGTTACACGAAAAAACAGCACCATTCTGTTCCTAAGGATTGGTGGACTGAGGATGTTTCTGATCTTGACATAGATCTTTTCAGGTGCATAATCATGGCTGTTAGATCAACATATGTGCTTCCGCCACAGCTTATCGGTGAAGCTTTGCACGTCTACTCATGCCGGTGGCTACCAGGCATCACAAAGCTTAAAAGTTCAGGCACTTCAGCATCTCAAACAGATGAGTCTAAGCTGAAAAACAGAAAAATTCTTGAAACAATTGTAAGCATGATTCCTGCAGATAGAGGGTCTGTTTCAGTTGGATTCTTGTTTAGACTTCTCAGCATTTCGATTCATTTAGGTGCTTCCTCGGTTATAAAGACAGAACTAATAAGGAGAGCTAGCTTACAGTTTGAGGAAGCAACAGTGAGTGATCTTCTTTATCCTTCAACAAAATCCTCTTCTGAAAAGAATTATTATGATATAGAGTTAGTTCTAGCAGTGTTGGAAACTTTCTTGAAGCTTTGGAAAAGAATGTCCCCTAATGCTGTCGATAACAGCTACTTTTTGAGATCAATCAGAAACGTTGGAAAACTCGTAGATTCCTATCTTCAAGTGGTTGCAAGAGATGATAATATGCAAGTTTCAAAGTTTGTTTCTCTTGCTGAAACTGTGCCGAGCATCGCTCGAGTAGACCACAATGATCTTTACCAGGCAATTGACATCTATCTTAAGGTGAATTACTGATACCACACCTTCTATGACTTTTTACTTTGATTATAAAGTCTGTTTGTCAAATATTTGCATAGGAAACAGTGAAAACTTCTTTTTAATTATCATTGAGTCATTGACTCTTGTTTGAATGCTGGACATCTACTCACATAGGCACTAGTGAAACTGTTTGAAAGAGCTTGTCAAAACAGCTTATGACATGTTCTTAATCTATTTCCGTAAATTCTCTAAGATAGTTTATTAAAATTGCTTTTAGTATATATGAAAATTGTTTGATTTTATTTAATCTCTTGTTATAGAAATAAGTTATACATACGCACTTATATGATATAAGTACTTATACTATATTATATGATAAGTACTTATACTATAAACGGTTAATTAAGTTGATTATCCAAACAAATGAAACTAAAACAAATAGGTAATTAAGTGGCGAACTTTGATTATTTTAATTTTTAATGATATGATTAAAGTTGAATACATGAACAGGTGCATCCTGACCTGAGTAAGGCAGAGAAGAAGCGCTTATGTGGAATTCTAGACTGCCAAAAACTGACTCCAGAAGTGCGTGGCCATGCAGTTAAAAACGAGCTTCTGCCATTAAGAACTGTAGTGCAGCTTCTCTACTTTGAACAAGAGAAAGATTCTAAAGCAACCACAAGCCAGAAACTGCTAAAACAACATGAGATACTTCTAGGAGCAAAACAAAGACCAACTACAAGAGACAGCCAAAACAAGCAATCTTTAGGTCAAGAGTTCAATGGAGATGTCGCAAGAACAACACAGATTCTTGAAAGTAGAGAAAAGGAACATAACAGAAATAATAAAAGAATGGACGCTAATTTGCCATTAGACTTGGAAAAAAAGATGGTAATAAGAGGAAGAGACTATGAAGAGACAGAGTCAGAAAAGGTGAGAGGAGTCAAAGATGAAAGTAGTTCAAGCTTCAAGATGGAATTTGATCCTAAGAAAATCATAAGAAGGGCAAGAAGTAAATCAGAACGTAGCATGAAAAGGGCTGATAGAGAAAAATAATTAATAATCTTTGAAGAATTCAGAGAAAATCACAGTTCAAACCTCACCATCTTCTATTTGTAGCTTCGATTCTTATTATTTCTTTTTTAACTATCATAAATGGAACCAATGTATAAATAATCCTTGTACTTTCTTTCCCTTTGAGTTGTATCCAGGAAATTTTTAAAATACATTTTTTACATTATTTATGTTTGAGAGGAAAAAAAGACAAAACAACTTGTATTGTGAGGATATATCATTTACTATGTAAGATATTTGTGTAGTCGTGACTAGGGATGACTAGGGATCAGACTAGATTGGGCTATGAGACTATAAAAAATATTCAAAGACTTAAGTTTGATATGTAGCATGCCATATATTTACTTATTAGGTCTCAGTCCGATTTTGATATAAATATGATAAAGTAGTTTATTTAAAAGTCTTTTTCATTTTAACATTTTTAATAAGTAATCAAATATATCTTTAAATAGATTAACGAGTTAATATCTCAATGAAATTAAATTTTATTTTTATATTTAACATCACATTTTGAAAAATATGATTTTATATACATTATACTTAAATTATATTTTATAATAATACTTTTAAATATGTTAAAAATTAAATGAGGTTAATATGCATAAATTACTAAAAGTTGAATATATAATAAAATGATCAAAATTTAATATAATAATTATAATAGTAAAAAAATATTATTTATATTTATTTAAATAGGTCGACTTAATAGGTCTAAAAGGCTTATTATTTAGCATGTAGTCTGACTTTTTTTTTTTTTTAACTAAATAGATGTTTTTAGAAATCTTAACCTTATTTGTTTAAAAAAAAAAAGGCTGATCTGGCCTAGGCCTGACGTAGGTTAGGCCGTAGGTTCTTGTCAGTCGGTGTGACATATTCTCATCCTTAATCATGACTCTGAATATTGTTTTTAAGAAATTGAAGGTTGCATTTTTATAAAGTATTTGTCTGAACAAAATTGATGCTAAAAGGGTAAAAGTGAAAAATGAAAAGTCACACTAATTATTTATATCCCCTTTATTTATAGATATATAGATATGTAATTTGTAAAAATATGTTAGATGATATTATTCGTATATAAAAAATTAACTACATTTTTTAATAGGTGTAATTTGTTAAATGAATATTTATTTTGGGAAAGAAAGTTTGATAATCGGAATTGTTGACATGATTAATAGTTTGATGTATTTATTGAATTCTACGATCATATTTTTTTGCAAAAGATTAATGATATTTAAAAGATCACGTGAGAACTATATTTTCTTCTAAGTTGATGTTTGATTTTACATTAAAAGTAGTAAAATTACGATGAACTATATTGTTATGTTAAAAATATATTTAATATCTTTTACAAAATCATTGCAATGATAAAATCTAACATGTAATAAATTTATTTTTCCCTCTTTTATTATATTTATTCATTTTGCCTCTTACATTACCGAACTCTACTCTAGGTAAACAATGGAATAGTTTCACTACTTAATAATATAGCTTTTAGTTGGCAATTGGTCTTGAGGAAGTTTTCAAAAGCTAAATTTGTTTAGAAGAAAGGTCACTATTGACACAATGCTACTCCTTGTGTACTTTGTTATGAGATTCAAGAATCAGAATTACATTTGTTCTCTAGGTGTGAATTCTCTTGTTTGTTTTGGTATGAGGGATGCAAATGACTTTGGAGTGATGGTTATGTCAAGTGATTTACAAAAATTATTTATGGAATTTATTTCTCATGGGGTGAAAGGAAAAATGAAAATGGTCTGACCTTAATTTGACATTCAAAAGTACAAAATGTCAAAGGTAATATTTACATTATTTTCAAAAATATATTATGCTTAATGAAAATTTATTTTTTAATTTCTATCACAAAAAATATTTTAAAAATTTATAATCATAATACTAGTTTCTAAAATAATATGATTTTTTTAAAAAAAAGTTTTCACAAAATGGTGAACCAGCAGTGAAGAGGCACGTGTGTTGGTTGGTGAGCAATGAGGTGGTGGTGCTGAAGGGGGGGTGAGGTTGGGTTAAGGTTACCCTCCATTCCATTTCCAATCAGAGAGAGAGAGAGAGAGAGGGCATTCTTAATCTTATTATCATTTCTCAAACTCGCTCGCAGGGTTACCTTTTGATTTATTATTATTACTAAATTGCAATTGCAATTTTCAAACATGTCCCAGAACTCTGACTCCCCTTCGCTTTCTTCTCTCTAAGGTTAATAAAATAAATCTTCTTCCCCACTCCTCCATTTTCATTTATTCCAACTATCCCTTTTTCATTTGTTATATTATTGTTGATTCAATCAATAATAATTATTCTCTCTCGATCTAATTTTGAAACCCTAATAACATTTTCAATGGATATCGTTGTAAGGTCTGTGTTCTGGATTTCGATTCTGCAACCAGACTCTTGTCTCAATTTATGTGCCTTGATGTTCTGCTGAAACTGTTCTTTTCGATTGCAACTAAATTTGCCTATTTAATTTATTGTTTCTGCTATCCATCCTCTGGATTTTTAATATTTGAAATTAGGTGATTTGGTTTTGTTGGGATCTCATAGAATTTTGCTTCAATTGTTTAATTCTCAAGTAATGGTACCTAGTACTTTTATGCTCTTTTTCTCTAGAACGTTGAAATGCTTTCCTTCCACGCCTTAGTGCATCGAACTATTTGGTAGACATATATAGGTCTCATATAATTTTTTTATTATTGAATTGTTAAATTACATAGTAAACTAGCAATGTTAGTTGTAGCTTTCTAGAGGGTGAAAACTTCTCTGGACACATATTACTTTGAATATTATGTATAAGCTATGTGTTCATATATACATTTAGTGTTATCTTTTTTGTTCTTGGATTTTAGGTATGGAGTGTTTTGACATCTGGAAGAGATCATGGTGCAGTGCCTAGACGGATTAAAGCATTTGTGTGCTGCTGTGGTAAATTGTTGTGAATCTGATTCAATAAAGCAACCTAGAGGTTTAGAGAATCCAGAACTTCTTGCAAGAGAGACAGTGTGTATGTTGTTATTTTCCCTATTTTTTCATTCCATATTATGTATGCTGTACGGAACTTTTCAATGAAGCAATAGATCAGTCATTCATTGTTGTCTCAAATATGTCAATAGTAATTTGATTTAATATTTTCTTGCATCTAATTGTATCCATATCTCCCTATTTGTTTTTTGTTTTTTTTGTTGCTTTTTTTCACAATATTTTGGAAGATGGCAGTTGAAAAATATCAAATACTTGAAATGAGCATCATTATACTGTAGCATTAAACTCTATAAATAGTGTTGTGACTTACTTGAATAACCCTATTGTTCAGTTATTGAAGCACTTGTTGAGACTTGATTCACTTGAATAAATATTGATATCTCTCTCAAGTTTCTTCTTTTATGAAAAGCTTAAGGAAATGGAAAGAATAAAATAAAGCACAAAGAGAGGATATTTATCCGTTTTATTGCCAATGCAGTTAGTGTAAGTGAGATTGAAGCACTTTATGAACTGTTCAAGAAGATCAGCAGTGCAGTGATTGATGATGGACTAATTAATAAGGTGAGCTATGATATGTCGTGCTCTATTATTCTATCAATTCGTGTTATGATATGTGTATTTTCCACCCTTATAGATGATGGTTTTCATCCTTGCCTACCCTATAATCGTACAAGTCTACATGGTTTATGTCTAACACATAACTCAATAACTTATATCATCTATTGTATTTTTGTTGTTCATAGTTCTAAACTTTTCTTTTTGTTTTTACGACGGTTTCTTTATTTTACAGGAAGAATTTCAGTTGGCGTTGTTCAAGACAAACAAGAAGGAGAGCTTGTTTGCAGATAGGGTATGCTGAGCATTATCTACTTGTTTTCTTTACAACTCCTTTTTTTAATTTCAATCTTATGGAAAAGAAACAATAATATGATCTTTTTTGGGCCTTCATTGTTTATCCCCACTAATTTATGATCTGATATGACTATGAAATCAGCTGCACACTGCATAGATAGTGTACTATATGATGTGAACCTTATAAATTTATTTATCCTGTTCATGATTTTATACTGTTTGAATTATATAGGTGTTCGATTTATTTGACACAAAGCACAATGGGATACTTGATTTCGAAGAGTTTGCACGCGCTCTCTCTGTCTTTCATCCCAACGCACCAATTGATGATAAGATTGAGTGTAAGAATGACAACTATTTAATCAACAATTTTATTTGGATATTGAATGGAAAGCATATTCATTGGAGAGAGAGAGGGGAGGGGGGTTACTAGGTAGAACATATATGTTGTTTCTACACTTGTCTATTTATTTCCCTTACCGTGTTATTATTGGTAGTAATGCATAAACTTGTTGGGAGATTCCCAACTTTTCCTTCTTGCAGTTTCTTTCCAATTGTATGATCTCAAACAGCAAGGTTTTATTGAAAGACAGGAGGTAAATTTTTAATGTTCGTATCAACTTGAATACATGTAGAAGTTTTGTTCACTCGCCACGTTGAACCAGCCTTGACTTGCATAATTTATTTATCTGAATCCCACGGCAAGGATTTACCCTAGGTCAATAGGAGAAAGCAAGTTTTGAATCATGGGTGATAACATGTTCAGGAATTAAACAATAGCGTTATTTTATACAAAGTTGCTAGTTTATGCACACTCATTTTCTAGTGGGTGTAAATTAGCATCCTACACATTAACTTTTTAGTATAAATTGCTTATTTACACCACCTAGAAAATGAGTGGTGCAAGTTATCAAATTGCTAACTTGCACCACTCATTTGTAGTTGATGTAAATTAGCAAGCTACACTTTAAGGTGTATTTCACAAATTTGTAGCTATAACTTGCTAATTTACACCCAATAAAAATTAAGTGGGTGTAAATTAGCGAACCCCTTTCGTTTATAATAAATAATATTTAGGTACCTTATTTCAAGACAGAATTTGACAACCTAGATTTGATATGAAGTGATGATCAATGTTTTTAAGTGTAGGTAAAACAAATGGTGGTGGCCACTCTAGCTGAATCTGGTATGAACCTTTCAGATGATGTGATCGAAAGTATTATTGACAAGGTGCTTCATCTACTTGACAACTTAAAGTGCATGCCAAATCTTTATGATCATTATTAGACTAGGGTACATTTGAAGCATTTTTTTTTCTCCTCTTTTTTTTTTAATATTATTTTAGTTTTTTTGTTGGTTTAAGAAATTCATGAATTATTTTTTCACTCTTATTCAAAGTCTCCAAAAGCAATCTTATGCAAGCATGTTAACAAATTGTATGCAACACATACTGCATGCATAGTTTGGAATTCAGCAGTTTTATGTTTCCTTGTTATAATTGATTTTCCTCTGTTTCCAAATTGTGCGCTTTTGATGGTGCGTCTTTTTCCGTCATCGTTTCTGACAGTTAATTAGTGAATTATTAGCGGGATACTTATGTGTACAATATGTTTTGTTTCACTCGCATTCACCCCTAAGCTTCCACTAAATCTGTCTGCTAATTAAATTAAACCTTCTTTGAGCGTTGTTCTTGTGAACTTCATTTGTTGACTTAGATTTATGTGTGTTGAGTTGATAATGAGGACATTGGCATATGATTTCATTTTTGTGCTATTATAATCATTTCTGGAGATTTGTCACTAACATTTTCTATGCTATTTAGACATTTGAGGAAGCTGATACAAAACATGATGGGAAGATTGACAAGGAAGAATGGCGAAACCTTGTCTTGCGGCATCCATCCCTTCTGAAAAATATGACTCTTCAGTATCTGAAGTGAGTTTCTTCCTGTTACTAACCACTAATTTGATTTTGAAATTCTCTCGGCAGGAAATGAAGTTTTGATTAACTTGTTTGGATATGTTTTTGTTAAAATGAGCCAGAATCTTCAAACTTTAATTTCTACTATTAATAATGAGAACAAGGTGGTTTTTTCGTACTTTTTATTGCAGAAGTTTCAAATCATTGCCATTCAAATTTTGTTAAATAAAATGATGTTATGCAGACCAAAAAAAAAAATTATAATGTTACGACAGCAAATAAAATAGTTATAAAACTGAAACTGTAATAAATGATTACAACTCAATGCAATTACCTTCTGATTGATTTTGTCCTGTATGGTATCTCCAATATATCTTTATATTCTATTTCTCAAGGACAACTTTGTTATCGATCTCTATCATCTAATATGTGGCTTAAATTGTTTCCATGGCAGAGATATAACCACCACATTTCCCAGTTTTGTTTTTCACTCGCAAGTTGATGATACTTGAGGCAGCTACATCATCCATGTCACTTTTATTGGTCTTGAATATGAATGTTTATGTTTCGCTTGTGAATACTGGGGTATTGTTTGAAGGATTAGTTCAGGGTGGATTGTTTTTCGTTTTGGCTAGTTGAGGCTTGAATATTTGGAAAATGGGCTTTTTCTCATTGATTTGCTTCATTTAAGAATAAAAGAACCAAATAGAATATTTAGGTGTTTCAGCATTAGCATCTTGGATATGTTGGTGAAAAAAATACTTGTCACAAGTCAAGTGTGCAATGGCTTCGGCAAGTTGTGAATGTGTCTTAGAAGAGTTGATAATTGCTGCACAAAAAACTTGGGTGCAGGTGAGCTCGTGCCTAGAACCAACATTGTCCTTACTTCCATTTTCTTTCGCTCTTCAGCCCGTGCCTAGAACCAACGTCTTCCTTACTTCCATTTTCTTTTGTATTACTATTTTTGTCAAGGTTATTGGGAGATTAAAAAAATCAGATATGGTGTATATTTTCTTGTAATTATTATTTTTGTTGCAAGGGTGTGTATTTGACAAATTAATTGGAAGCAATCTTTTATGAATGCCTAAAATCAAGGTCGAAAAGTCATTAGAATCTTTATATCGTATGCAGAATTATTCTCATATTTGCACAAATATTGAGGTAAATCTAATGTTTTCTTCCAACCAAGTAAACAAGAAAGTTAAATTATTAGAAATCATCACAATACATATAAGACATGTGTAACATGAATATTGAATACATTAGTCTATACACTGACCATCTTTTGTCTTATGTAAACCTTATGTTGGATTAATATTTGCTTTTTGAACGTTTCGATGAGTAGTTTCCTCAAATAATGTTTAGTCTTGTGGGAAAACGCTTTTAATGGGGAAACTGTGAGTCGAGGAATTGAACTAGCTGTGTCATTATTTTGGTGAGCTTAAGACTGAATTTTATTTTCATTACATTGGACAATATATTTAACACCTTGACACCTTTTCGAACATTATGGTTATTTTGAGAGAAAAACTTTTGGATACAAAAAGAAGTAAAGTGATTGAAGGAACCCTCAAATGATTTTTTATTCCATTTCTAATTATTTTTAGTGGTTTTAGTTGATTATAAACTTCTTTACTTTGAGATAAAATTTAAATGAACAAAACAAAAAACACAACAAATAGTGGTTTATAACTGCTAAAATAATTTGCAGCACTTTTTTAGTAGAGAGAACTTTGTACACAAAGGAATGACTAGGGCTAACATTTCTAGTAATATTTCTCTAAATCTAAATCATAGATGGAAGGGAGATTCCTTTGTTTGACTCATATCACACCACTAACATAAGTTAAAATAATACATAATCGGAGTCGGAAGGCGAGTTAGTCTTCTCAACCTTTTTTTAGAGTCATACTCAACATTTTCAGCCTTATTTTTCAAGTCAGACTCAGCCTACATAGATAATGTGCACTTCTAATATTTATACTAGTGCCTCTCTAACTGTATGACGTGTCTATAATGACTGCATGATTGTAACTACATATAATGACACACGTTGATAATGAATTTTGAATGTTATCATCGTCTGTTTTTTTTTTCAAATGATTTTTTTATTACTTTTGTGTGAGTAGTGTTGTAGCGATGCATATGATATGATGATACATGTTGATTTTATAAAAGCTTGTATTATAGAAGGGTCAGCAACATGGGAAAGCTGAAGTATTGTTTGTATGCCAATTGAAAATCCACAAAGATTATACCGATGAAATATCTATAGAATCAATATTCACAACAAAATAAATGTTTAATTGAAATGAATTCACTCAAAATCAATTTCTCAAAGTCAATTTTACCATAAATTATTTTTTATTCAACTTATTTTAATTGAAATGAATTCAGTTTAAATCAATTTTAATTACAGCAATTCTTACACATTGTAATTGTGTTAATCAATTTAAACATGAAATGTTGTCAGGGACACCATTGCGTTGCTAATTTGAATATTCAAACTCTAAATATTAATTATGCATTGTAATTGTGTTAATCAACAAAAATATTATTTTAAAATTTCTTACAGCTAATTTTAATAAACACTATATTTAATCTGCTATTAACTATCAATTATTCTCTACTTTTTACCAAACAGATGTTGAGCTTTAATGTTTACTTATTCAACTAAAATTCAATCTAATTGAAAATATGATATAAATAAAAAACTCAAAGTTTTAGATGACATCTGTACATTACTAATAATTCCTTCAAAACAAAATAACTACGTGACTAACGAATCAATGCTTATAAATAAAACCTGTATCCAAAGCTCTATACCAATAATTCCTTCAAAACAAAATACCTACGTTACTAATAGATCAATGCTTACAGAGCTCTATATTGGTAACGCTGTTTGAAAAACAAGTCTGTCAGATTCCACGTAACTTTAACATCTTTCTGTCCTTCTATATTCCATAGAAGTTAACATCTTTATATCATTTTATATTCCCTTGTACCACTAGAATTTTCATTCTATAATACTTGGAACTTGGAAGGACTTGCAGTAAACAGGCCAACACTATAAGAATCTATGTTGTCATAAAACAAAACAAAAGGACCTATTCAGGGTTCTGAACAAAGATTCTGCTAATTAGTTTATGGGAGTTCATTTATTGATAATCATAAAACTTTATGTTACAAAGTATGTACAAATGATGCAAATTCATACATCATTTGTTGTTATGTACATCCATCTTTTACCAAGACTCTTCAGCACCTACTAAAAACATTAGAGCATTAAATTAAACATAAACTGCTGACATGAGAACATGAAAATCACTTATGCATAAGATCTCCCTTCAGAGTTTGTGTTTCAAGAATGCTCTATGAAAACTTCAAAGGCCGGAACATCTAGCTCCTTAGAAAATCAGGCTGATTGGTGACAGATCTCACCCAAGACCATTTATGATGCAAATTCATACATCATTTGTTGTTATGTACATCCATCTTTTACCAAGACTCTTCAGCACCTACTAAAAACATTAGAGCATTAAATTAAACATAAACTGCTGACATGAGAACATGAAAATCACTTATGCATAAGATCTCCCTTCAGAGTTTGTGTTTCAAGAATGCTCTATGAAAACTTCAAAGGCCGGAACATCTAGCTCCTTAGAAAATCAGGCTGATTGGTGACAGATCTCACCCAAGACCATTTATGATCTTTTGTATTAACTGGGTTATTTGCACATGCAACATCTTCCAGTGGAATGTATGCATAGTCTCCATTAATAGGACCCGCAACAAATCCAGTATACCCTGCCATAACTCCATGAATTGCAGAGTGCGCCAAGAGTGTACAATACAAATTATCGGTAGCATTTGCATGGACGGCACGAATCATGTATGTAGGATCTATGTACTTGACTGTAAATAGCTCACCAGGGTGGTCCCTGTCCCACCACTTCTTCAGCTCTGACTTTAACCACACTCCAACATCTAAGAAAACTGGATTACCAGATTCATCTCGCTCTTCCTTCTGTGAATCAGTTCTAGGTATTATATCCTGGCCAGCACCCTCAGCAACTACAAGCACTGCATGCCCATTTTCTTTCAGTCGTTGGTCAAGAAATTCAAAGAGTCCTCCTTTTCCTTCCAAGTAAAAATCTAGCTCCGGGATTAGGCAGCAATCAACATCACGACTGCTGAGTGTTGCATGAAGAACAATGTGACCTGTGCTTCGACCCATCAACTTCACAAGGCCTATACCGTTAACTGCACTCTCAGCCTCCACGTGAGCAGCACTTATTGCTTGCTGAGCCATTTCAACTGCTGTTTGAAATCCAAAAGATCTGTCTATTATTCCCACGTCATTATCCACTGTTTTAGGAATTCCAACAACAGCAACACTCAGCTTGCGTTGTTGTATTTCATTAAATATCTTCACAGCCCCTCGCATAGTCCCATCTCCACCTATAATGTACACCTGTTGATGTGCATAAGTGTAATGTGAAACATAAATGCAGTAAATACTTTTTCTGCTTTTCATCATTTATTTATATAACTTTTTTAGCCACATTTGGAATACAATACATATATTTTTGGGGAAACTACAAAATAAGAAAATATTTTTGTATTAATAGATTTCCATATCTTCCATATAATAGTTTTTAACGGCATAATGGAAAATGTGAAAGTTGGATTATATTACCCCTAATTTAACCATCAGTGTGCCAATAGCTCTTTTAACCATATTTCCCTTATTAGATGTGATATCCATGCATTACCAAGCAGAACTATTATTGAAGTTAACTAAATAAGCTGATTATTATATAAAGCAAACTAACCTGCACATACCTATATAATCCTTTTGTCAATTTCAGGACAAGAAACAAGACACAAACACTGCACTTATTTCGGTCCTCTTGTTACAGAGGTGGCAATCAATCATAAAGATGAACAAACAACAATAACAAGTACTTGACAATGTTGTTGCTGACCAACATTAAGTAGCCTTTCATTTTAGATATTTTTACTTTCCTTATTTTCTCATGTTCGATGTTCGAACATTATTTTCCCTCCACAAACAAAGCAATTTCTTATGAGCTCAACTAACTAACCTTCAAAGAGTTATTTATTTTACGTCATCTTTAATTTACATAGTAATAATTCCACATTTTGTGAATTTTTAACTAACAAAAAGAAAATAGTGAACAGGTAAAGTATCTCTCCAAGTATTTATCATTAATAGCATGTATAGATTATAATGCCATCTTGTTATACATTAAAAACATAATTATGAATCAAATTAAGTATTTTTCTCATTACATAAACCTACATTGTTTTATTAAACTATATTAGAGAAATCAAATTGAGTTTAAAAGTAATACATAGTCCAATCATAATCATTCAATATGTAAACATCATATTATAAAGTTTTAAAATAATCTAATGTGGCGAGTTATTATCAGTCCTTTAAATCCAATGAAATTAGGCGAACCTGATTGAAGCCTCGAGTTTGGATGGCATCAACAATCTTGGAGAGATCAAAACCGCCTCTAGAAGTCTGAAGCAAAGTGCCACCATTGTTATGCCAATTGCGAACTATATTAGGGTTGAGTGAGATCGGTTCAGTGGAATAAAACCCTCTGTAACCAGCAGTGATACCGAAAATGTGACGAACATCATAGAGATCCCATAGAGCAACGACAAGCTCCCTGATAACGGTGTTGAGTCCAGGGCAGAGACCACCGCATGTGACGATGGCAACTCTTACATCGGAAGGTTGAAAGTAAACGTTATTACGTGGACCAGCGGAGCGGTAAGCGAAGCGTGTGGAGTGAGATAGAACGACGTCGTTTAGTGTGATGTAGAAGCCTTGGTGTTGGATGGTGTGGAAGTAAGGGTTGTGATCAAGTGGATTTGGGAGGGGTTGGAGGTTGTTGAGATGTGGAATTTCCTTCAACTTTATGGGTGAGAATAAGTTTGTTACGTCTTGAAGTTTTGATGAAACGTCCATGGCATGAAGCTAGCTAGTAGATCTTCTACTTTCTTCTTCTTCTTCTTCTTCCTATTTTTTTTCAATTTCAACGATAGAGTGCTGTCAATTAAACGATCAAGTGCACAATACGTGGCGCTCACTCTCTTTGACATGTCTTTCATTACTTTTATTTTATTTTCTTTACATGCTTTAAGGTCAGAAAATCTTCCACAACAGTGCAGGGCATATACTAGTACAAATTATATTGGCAAGTAAGTACCTTTACTTTCCTTTTTTTTTTAATAAGGTTAACTGGCTAAGTAATTGGAAGGCTAAAAACGAATTTTTTGCTGGAAGGGTTGCTCTACTCAAACTTATGTTATGCAAACAATAATGCTACCAAAGAGTACATCCTTCATCAATGTCTTGAAGTAGTTGTTTTGTTCTGGTTTTGGATAACCGATGTCAAGCGCGAATTTTTCATATATTTTGACATTGTATAGCGCCATCATCTTCGAGATTCAAATAACATAAGAAACTTTTCTTAAATCTTATTAAGTTATGCAAATTTCATACTCCTTTCTAGCCAAGGTTCTGTGCCATATTTTGTTTTTCAATTTGTCATTTTTTCTGTTGGATTTTCTTAGTGGCAAATGTGGGTTACTATTCGGACCAAATAATTGTTAGGCACCACTAACTTGTGTGTATTGTATTTTGAGTGAATATACAATCTAATCTTAGAAATAGTAAGCATTAATTAAATTTCTCCTTAATTTTGTAAGTATACAAATAATTTATTTATTTATTTATTAGAGATTATAATACGACAAATTAATTGAATATGTAATTTCTTTAATCATACTTACGTTAATATTATTTTATTAAAAAAATATTATTTAACTAAAAATAATTTTGTTTATGAAATTTGACTTTTTTAAAGATGAATTTGTGAATAATTATACATAGACTCGTTACTAACAAATTAATTCTTAAAAGACCTTAATTTTTTCATAGATTATTTAGCTCACTAATATCTCAATATTACCATTTTTCAACACTATTCATTTGTTTAAATTCAATTTATTCTATGAGACCCAAAAAGTGAGGAGTGATAGTGATTATAGAAATAATCTATGAAAACACCTTTTATTTTATATAACTTTACTTCATATTGTGGTTATATTGATGCGATATCATACATGACATACTCATTAGTATCAACTTTATCATAAATCCTAATGATTAAAATT
Organism: Cicer pinnatifidum; assembly: GCA_037974775.1. Taxonomy (NCBI): domain Eukaryota; kingdom Viridiplantae; phylum Streptophyta; class Magnoliopsida; order Fabales; family Fabaceae; genus Cicer; species Cicer pinnatifidum. The sequence continues at coordinate 478,929 of JBBPBR010000007.1, read as the reverse complement.
TACAAATAAACTATTTGAATTAATATTTTACATTTTTAAATATATATTTATTAAGCAAAATTCAATTCTTATTGCAATTTCAAAAATTATATTTTCTCTTCACTCCTCACCCCATTCACGTCACTTTCTTATATTTATTTATTTTTTAGATAATTTAAATTTGATATTAATTTTATATCATAGTCTTGACACACTCTATTTTAGACAACTTTATATACGGCATAAATTCTAATGATTAAAATTTACAAATAAATTATATGAACTAATATTTTATAATTTTAAATATATATTTATTAATTTTCAAAATTCATTCACTATTCGTTAATTATATATATTTTAGTTGTTGTAATAATATTTATTGGGAAAATATACCGTTGTCGTACAATCACACGTAGTTATTTTGTGACAACTCTGTCTTGAAATACAACGTTACTAATAAATCAATGGTTGAGACTCATGTCAAAATAATTAATAAGTGTCTCTAATTTAATACATGACTCCTTTTTTATATGAGATGCATGTAAATCTTTTTGCGAGCAGGCACCACTGCGACACTCCTATATTTTTTTAATTTTTTTTATATATATAATAACAATATATTATCAATTATTTTTTATATATATAATAACAATATATATATCTATATATATATATATATTATTAAAATAATAATAATAAATTATTAAAATATTTTTAAACTTTTATTGTTTTGATAAATTTATATTGCATTTTATTTCACCCCTCTCCACTCATGTACCTCTCTTAGGTATAATTTGTAATCTCTTAGAATTTATATTACTAAAATATAATTATATAGATAAACTACTTAATATCGAATGAAAAACTAACTAATGTCGAATGATAAATAATTTATATCGATTGATATATGATATAGTGTCATACTATTTTTTAATTGTGAATTGTTTTAATTAATATGTGTATTTTTTTTAGGAGTGACACAATATTTAAACATATAAAAATTGATGCATTTTTTAAGAATTTTTTTTTGATGGATACATTTAATTTGATTGAATTGTGTGAAATTCCAAAAATTCATGTGAATTGTGAAAATTGTGTGATTTGTGAAAATCGTAAAACTGGTGGAAATTGAAATTCTTATTTTTTTCAACTTGTATGTATGAATTGTGTAATACTCTAAAAAAAACTATATGAATTTTAAAAATTTCAATTATAATATTTTAGTTAATACACCATAAATAATTAATACACTATTAATACACATCATAAATCGTGGCCCTACGAGATGCTGTCAAATGAATCCTTCATGTGACAAGATCTATAGACTGAAGATTCAGATTCAAAGTCATGTATTCTTCTTATCACCGAAAAATTAGTTAACATCAAATAAATTAAATAAATACTAATATAATAAAAAAATTAAAATAAAAAAATTATTTAAAAAAAATTAAACAACTATGAAAAAATGTGAATGAAGTTTTCTGGTGGCGTCCAAAAACGTTGAAGGTTGTCGACAGTATAATTTTTTCGTAAAAATTAAAATAAGTTTTCTTGAAATGATGTTCTATACCGAAAAACTTCTTTCAAATTTTCTGAATTTAAAACCCTTTATTTTGTTCTGAAAATATTAAATAAATAAATAATTAAATAAAAAATATTAAAACTTTCTTTTACTTTATTGGGATACAGAGATCAAAGAGGGTACATGATAAAAAAATTTAAATCTAATTATCACGGCAATTAGGTCGGCCCAATAAGGATACGCCCATATCACGGTAATTAGGTCGCCCCATATCACGGTCTCTTTCATCTCTATAAAACCCTATTCTCTTTCTTCTCTTCACACTATTTCTACCATTCAAGAAACGTTAAAGAAAGAGTTTCCCTTCATCCTCTTCCCTATTTCTCTTTCTACAGAGTATCGATTCATCGATCCGCTATGGAACTGGATGAAGATAACAAGCCCGCCGCAATGGAACAGGATGCAAATAACAAGCCCGCTGCAGTGGAGAAGAATTCGGCGGTGGGGATGGATGTAGATGCCGTCGACAAAAGGAAGAAAACGACGAAGAAGCAGTGGAAGACGTTGAAGTTCGATGAATACATCTATGAGGTTCTGAAGCAGGTCCACCCTGACATTGCTATATCTGGAGAGGCCTTGGATATGATGAACAATATCATAAACAAGATGATGTTGAAGATTTCTGAGGAATCTGTAAAGTCTATTAATTTACGAAGTGGAACCTCAACAATACTTGAAAGGAGCCTCTGTGTTAGGAAACTCTTTCCCGAACAAATTGGAGATCGTGCTCTCTATAAGGCTTTCAATTCTTCAAAATTTTACTGTCTCGAAGAAATATGTGAGAAAATCAATAAAACTAAAATATAACTAACTACCTACCTTGTAATATAACTAACATCCTACCTTGTAATAATGCAACTGATGGATCAAATTATTATTTTAGTTATTATTTCTTTATCAAATTAATTGGGAGATTCATCCTATTAAAATGATTTGTATTATTTGTATTGTGTGTGTGGCTAAATGATTTGAATTTGTGGATATGAGGATTACTAAAAAAAAAAGAGCCTTTCTCATTCTCAATTTTTGTTATCTCTTGCTTCATCTTGAAACTGTAATAAAGAAAGTTTCATTTGCCCAATGTTTTGTTCATCAGTCATGACCAAAAGGAAATACTAATGCCATTCACTAACAAAAGTGCTAATACATATTTTGCAACACTTGTTTTAGAAAATATAAACTCAAATATTTATAATAAATTAATACGGCATAAGATTCAGAGATGAGATCAGAGTGGCGTGGCTGAATGAATTTGTCATCGCTTGCATGTCCAAATAAAATAGGAATGAATGTCTTTGGTGCAACATGAATTTGTCATCGCTTGCATGTCCAAATAAAATAGGAATGAATGTCTTTGGTGCAACCTGTAGGCTTTAAAAACATTAATTTAAGATAGAAATGGAATGAAATAACTCTAACAGCAATTAGTTAAACCTAAAAAGAATGCCTATCACACTCAGATTTCATGTTAAAGACAAAAACATGATCAATAAAGTTTACATAATTGTGTTCATATTTATTTTACTTTTAACAAAGATGCACAATTAATACTTACCAGAATACAGTTCAGTTTCATAATGTCAAACTTTGCCTTCTTCTCAATAACCCGCCGCATGTGTTGTACAACCATTTTAACCTAATTGCGGAGAAAATGAAGCAAAATATCTGACTAAAGAAACATACTATACAATTCAAGTTGGCAGCTATAGGTCTTTAGCTTAGATCCATGTTGCTCAAAGATTTGAAGAAGAACGAAACCGGCATAAAAGTGAGAAACTCGTGCAAACTAGGCAAAACAATACACTTTGCAGATCAAGTTCATTCATTCAATCAAACAATACAAAGACATAAAGTCAACTAATATCAAGAGAAACACAATAAAATCCAATGCACATATATACCGGTTTGTTGACGGATGAGCTGAAAATTAAAATATGTGGAAGAAGCTACAACCATTATGCATTGTGGTAATTGAAATTTTCAGTTTTGGTCTAACTATACATGATGCTAATTGAAGTTCCTGGCTTTGCTAGCTCTAATTTTTTATTAATTACTAATGCTTCATGTGACAACCCCTTAAACACAATAAAAATATATAGATTCGTTAATTAATTAATGCCAAAAACTGTCATGATTAATAAACCTCTAAGTTTTGTATTTAACAATTTCCTAATAAAATGAAGAGCCGTAAGTATGACAAGAAACCCTAGATCCAAAATTAAATCTTAATCAACATAAACTATTCTTCAATCCCATGGATTCTTGTTCATTTACTTTCCCATCTTAACAAAAAGGAAATTACTAAATTAAGAAATGCAGATACTCACCAAGTCCTAGAAACTAGAGCCTAGAACAACTTAACTTCTTCCAAGTTCCAGCAAGAACTATTGAAAAATGTCTACAGATTACAAGTACAAATAAACATAAGATGCAGTTACAACAATGCAATAATTTTCAAATCTTTTGCAGTCTGAATAACTCAATGATGATGTGCCACAACTGTTTCAAAGAAACCAAATATAATCCGACTTTTTTTCAATAAACAGTGACTGTTTCAATTGAGCATTGACAACAAAAGGAGTTGAAATCCCCCCCCCCACACACACACACACACAAACACACATACACACAGAGAGAGTACAGTGAATTTTGGAAGCCGAATTTTATAAACATCCACGAGCTCCATCATGAGATTATATAAGTTTGAAAAGGCACTATCTAATACCATTCCAGCAATAGAAGGGTCTTCGACTACATCACACCAAAGCAAAGTGAATACTCAATTACATTAGAGATCTTTGATATAAGTGTAGATTATAATTACATGTATGCTACAACACCCAGTATCTTTGATATAAGTGTAGATTATAATTACATGTATGCTACAACACCCAGTACCTTGGGCTATAAAAACTTCTAAAAATACATATTAAAATGTTAAAAAAGAATCAGTTCTTTCCCTCTTTATCTTCTTCACATTTATCAAATTATTAAAATATATATATTTTTGTTTCAACCACATAAATGCCTCGACAGGCAGTTTTGTCCACGAACATGCATGGAGAAAGATAGAAGTTGACATAGTCCTTAACAAAAAACTCAAGGCATGGAATTATATTAGAATATGTCAAAATAACCCATTGAGAACCTTTATTTTCTCAGAGTGGGGTCAAACATAAATTATATTAAAAAATTAATTGGAAGATGTTATACCTAGTAATTGCGCACATTGATCGTCCCCATAAACCTATACATGATATTTGTTTGTTGCTTCTCAAATGCGACACCACAATCTTCAAATCATCTTTCTACCACACAAAGGAATGGTCAAAAAGAGTCCGATTAAACAGACAAGCGCATTCATAAAGAAGTAAGTAAAAACAGTAACATTTGTTTAATTAATTCAACAAATAAGCAAATTCATATATATGTAACTTACTTCATGCCAACCAAGGCTAACATAGTCTCCATCAGATAAGTGTAAATACAGTAACATTTGATGGAAGAAGAATTACAGCAGCTTCGTTAGCATCTGTCCGACATCCACTGCATTATTGAACACAGGCACACATATCAAATATCTTGAAGTGCGAAAAATTTGGAATTCGGAATTTTTTTTTTTTTTTAATTTTTAGAATATGTTTCTTTTACCTAATATTTTTTATAAATAAAATGAGGGAAAAATTAAAATTTAATATAAATATAGGGGTAGTGTTTAAAGGGGATGGCTAATAGATTTATCCGAGAAATGTTATATCTGATCCCAGTGAGGCTTGGATATTTGACTTGACTTGTACCTTGTTGGCCCAATCCATTTTGGATCTAGTTTCTTAATTCTATCATGTCAAAAATTATCTACATAGCACTCCTATAATTGTACTGACCACTAAAAGATATATAAAAATAAAATTTTATCATTTTAATAATTTATAATAAGTTTTAAAATTGATAGTTTCGGTAATTTTAAATTTTTGAAATAAATATTACATTTTAAAAATTTAAAAAGGTTTTAAATCTAGAAAATATATGTAAAATTTAAAAAGATTTCTACTTAGAAAGTTTTAAATTGCTATAATTTCTATTTTGAATTGTTCAAAATTTTGAAATTTTTTATTTCAAATGTATGAAAAATTCGAGTGTCATTTATTTTTTTATTTAAAAAATTACGATAAGCTCTTTAAAATTTCGAAAGAGGGGGTGAAAATATATATAAGTGTAAAAAATTTGAAAATTTTATAAAAGATTAAATGAATAAAATTATATTTTCAGGTTGATTGAAGATGACAATTTAGGTGTAGAGTATAACACTAAAAAAAAATTTAATCTATTATTACCGCTCTCTCTGTCACAAAAAAATTACATTCTTACAAATATAACTTATCACAAACATATTGTCAATTTAAATTTTTAAGATGGAACAATTTTGTAAAATTTATGTAAATAATCAAATAAATAATTATGTAGATTAAAATCATGAAAGTATTAATAAACTATTATAAATATGAATTTCGTTATTAAGTTCAGACACATTTAAACTGTTTTATTAAAACTAAACTGTACGAATTTAATCGGACAATGGAGATTAAAGGAGTCTACTGCGGTTGAATGCACTCGATAGAGATTATTTGTGTTTATCTACAAGAAGGAAAAACATAGGCAATTAACCGTACATCCCAACTGAATACATGGTCTGTTTTATAAACGCACAACATTTCTCTGCTTTCGAATTGAATTGAATAGAATTGAATAGAATAGAATAGTTACCTCTGTCTGAATTCATGATCCCGATCCGTTATATTCCTTAATAACCAGTTTTACTTTTAGAGAATAAAATTTGGCTAAAATCTCTTAACTGAAAATCACATAATCATGATCACGTCGAGATTTCCTTCATTCACGGCATATCCTTCAGCGTGGGTCTTTTCTCACTTATTAACAACACCTTTGTTTCATCATAACTTACCTTTCCACTTCAAGTCACCACCAACACTAATAGTACTAAACCTTTTTCCCAATAACAGGGGAATTAAGTGCAACGTTTTTTCTCTCTTTCAGTTATCTTTTTCTTTCTTTCTTTCTTTCTTTAATTCACATTCAAACAGCATTCAACTCTACTTGTCGCTTTTAATTTTATTTTTTTTAGACCTTTTGTGACTGAAACCAAAATGTTGTCTCCAAATAATTCAATTTTCCTCTTCATCATTGTTTTTTCTCTGTTTCAAGTTTCTGTTTTCGCAGTTAAAAAGGTAAGCTTTTTATGTCACCATTCCCCCTGTTCTATCAAAGTTTTTATCTTTTTTGCTTTGTGCAATGGTAAAATTTTAAGCTAACTATTGGGTCAATATCTTTTTTTTTTTTTTTTTTTAATTTTAAATTAAAAAGTCTTATATAGTGTACTTGGGATCACATGATCATGGTGAAGGAGTTAGAGAAGCCGATTTCGATCGAGTTACAGAAACTCATCATGAATTCCTTCAATCCTACTTGGGAAGGTACGTTACAAATAATAAAGATAGAAAAACTTGCATTTTTTTTTCTTCAGTTTTTGATGGTACCGAGTTCAAATTTCACGAGTACAGTCGTAAAATTGACCATTAGTGAAAACAAAATTGTTTAATGGAATCAATACTGTATTGCAATAATGCAGTTATGAGAAAGCAAAAGATGCAATGATATATTCTTACACAAGGAATATCAATGGCTTTGCTGCTATTCTTGAAGAGAAACATGCTTCTCAGATTGCAGGTAACATTCATAATCACTGATTAATATATGATGATGAATTAATCGAGCTCTAATTTTCAAACCTTAACCATCTTTTTTTATTTTTATGTTGTGTGTTGATGCAGAACATCCAAATGTTGTGTCAGTGTTGTTAAACCGAGGAAGAAAGTTACACACTACACACTCGTGGGAATTTATGTCAATGGAACAGAATGGTGTGACTCCCTCTGAGTCTCTCTTTAGAAAAGCCAGATACGGTGAAGATACTATTATCGGGAATCTTGATACTGGTTGGTTAATTTTGATGATTTATGTCTCTACATTTCCATTTACCTTTCATGTGTGACAAACAATTACTACCTTCGATTAGTACTGTGTACAAATCATTATATTATTATTAGAAGTAATAGTAGTAGATATTTAGTTATGGAATTTGGACTATAATAATGATTTGTGGTATATATCATTAAATCAAAACAACAAAGTAAGCATTATTTGAGAGGTCCTTTTTCCTTTCTTTTGGTTCTTTTCTTTGTGCCATAAAAGAGCATTGACTTTCATTTCTTATCGCATGTCATATATATATATATATATATATATATATATATATATATATATATATATATATATATATATATATATATATATATTTTCAATTACTTTTATTTTCTTAAATTATTTTTGACATTTACTTAATATCTGTATAAAATACGTTGGTGTTGTGTAAGATCTAACTGTAGATAATAACTTACTTTATGTTGTTTGTGTCATTACTTCATGTGTTCTTTAATTTATTATTGAAGAGATAAAAAATGTGCAATCACTATCGACTTGTCAAAAGCATCATTTGTCTGCTGATAACAAAAAGCATCATCTGTCTTGTTTGCATCCGTGTAAATCACTTTGGCGTGCTGTGGACCCTATTCATGAGTGACAAATCCCTGGTGACCCATTGCACTTTTTCAATAACCCATGTCAAATAACATTTTACATAATTTTTTTTTTCTAATCAGCAATTTGATTCATAATTCAGACTACATGTTGCTATCTACATCTTGTGTAACAAACATGTGTTACTGTTTACATTAAAGTTTAATAATTACATTTTGTGGTCTATGTAGGTGTATGGCCAGAATCTCCGAGCTTTAGAGATGAAGGGATAGGTCCCATTCCTTCAAGATGGAAAGGAACGTGTGAGGGTGATATTACCGGCTTCCGTTGCAACAGGTGATTTGATTAAGTTGCTTTAACTCTTTTAACTGATTTCCAGCAATAGTTAGTTTCTATATTTGTTATACGGTCTATATTTAAGACGCCTCACTATGTTTTTTAATATGTCTTTTTTGATCTAACATGAGGCTTCTTATTCACAATTGATTGTTGCATAAAGAAAATTTATAGGCCAAGTAAAAATATACTGCACCCATCTCATAAATTAAAAAATGCAACACTATTTCTTCAGTTTGTAACTTCTTGCTAGCCATTTGTGTAACTTCATGTACACATTGAAAATTTTAAAATGTGCTCTAATTGATTTCACCTTTTGATAACATTTCATGCAGGAAACTAATAGGGGCAAGGTACTTCAACAGAGGCTATGCTGCCTATGCAGGTCCAAAGACAATACAAAACCACACACTCAACACTGCAAGAGACTATGAAGGTCATGGATCTCACACACTATCAACAATAGGAGGAAACTTTGTTCAAGGAGCCAATATTTTTGGTTTAGGCAATGGAACTGCCAAAGGTGGTTCTCCAAAAGCCAGAGTTGCTACTTACAAAGTGTGCTGGCCACCAATTGATGGCAATGAATGTTTTGATGCTGATATCATGGCAGCTTTTGATATGGCTATTCATGACGGTGTTGATGTTCTTTCACTCTCTCTTGGCGGTTCTGCTTTTAATTACTTTGAGGATGGTCTTTCAATTAGTGCATTTCATGCTGTTAAGAAGGGTATCACTGTGTTATGTTCAGCTGGAAATTCTGGACCAACACCTGCAACTGTTTCAAACATTGCACCTTGGATATTAACTGTAGCTGCTAGCACCTTGGATAGAGAATTTCATACTGGTGTTCAACTTCATAATGGACAAAGATTCAAGGTATTCTCAACAGTTTTTCTCCATTTTTAGACTTGTTATGTAATAAATATAATTAACTAAGTCAACTTTTCCTTCCCCCTCTTTTCCATTTTCTTTGCCAACATTTTCATTATTGATCGATTATTAGGGAGCAAGCCTTTCTAAAGCTCTGCCAGAAAACAAGCTTTATCCACTCATCAGTGCTGCTGAGGCAAAACTGGATGAAGCATCAGTTGAAGACGCGTAAGTTCCATTAAGTATTTATGGTTATCAAATTGAAATGCATATCATGAATCGAAGTTTATTATGAATCCTAAGATACTTTATTATTGCTAATAAAATTGTGATATTTTTAAGTAAAAGCAGGAGACAAAGCTAAGTTATATGCCGACATATCATTTACGAACCTTAAAATAATTATATATATATATAAGTCATAAATCAAATGACAAAAGAAAGTGACTAACTATACAAAGTTGAAAAAAAAAGTGACTAACAGCACTAAGTTTCAGTAGTGATTTATTGGTCTGAATCATGATTCAACATAAACAATCCTGATTTAGTATGAGATTCATGTCCAACATAGATACATACTACGAATTCGTACCCATTGAATTTAATTTTGTATTGAATTGTGATATGACTTGCTGGATCATATAAGATATTGGTAGTCCTAGTATAAGTGTTGAAACTTTTTTCTTCAATGATTTGTCTATCTTTTTTAGTGCTATATTTCTGAAGGACATGTGTAAATAATTAGTTGTTAGTAATGTCAATGGAGAATTCATACTCAGGTCACCTTATAATCTCTAAAATTGTTATGTGTTGGTCTTTAGTGCTTTTAAAAGTACAATATGGTAATTAACATGCTTGTTTGTTGCCTTTGTGTAGTATTCTATGTATGCAAGGAACAATTGACCCTAAGAAAGCAAGGGGTCAAATATTGGTTTGTCTTAGAGGTGAAACTGCAAGAGTGGAAAAGAGCCTTGTTGCTTTTGAGGCTGGAGCAGCTGGAATGATTCTTTGTAATGATATGACTAGTGGCAATGAGCTTATTGCTGATCCTCATTTCCTTCCAACATCACACATTAATTATGAAGATGGTGTTGCTGTCTATGCTTACATCAATTCAACCAAGTAGCTTTTTGTCTCAATCTGTTTATTTGGTTTTGATAGCTAATTCTTTCACTTCAACAATGTTCCCTCAACAACTTTAAATAATAACAGGAATCCACTAGGATATATTAATCCACCCATAACAAAGTTGAACATAAAGCATGCTCCTAGCATGGCAATTTTCTCCTCCAGAGGGCCAAACACTATCACACCAGAGATCCTCAAGGTTTGCCTATTCTTCCATTATTACTTTCAAAAATTGTGTCACAAATCATACTCACAATATACATTTTGTTTCCTTACATAGTAGGATTTGCCAAATTGTCCATTCATTTCTAACTTTTTGGTTTTGCATTAATTCATCCAGGTTTCATTTACTTTCTTTCCTCTCACTTTTAATTTTTAACAAATTCTTCAGCCGGATGTAACCGCACCGGGGGTGAACATTATCGCCGCCTACTCAGGAGCGGTTAGCCCTACGGAGATGGAATCCGATAAGCGCAGAGTTCCTTTCATCACAATGTCTGGAACATCCATGTCATGTCCTCATGTGGCTGGTATTGTTGGCCTTCTCAAAACTCTCCACCCAAATTGGAGTCCGTCCGCTATTAAATCCGCAATCATGACAACTGGTAATTACTAACAGCTTTAGATCAAAACTCATGAAATGTATAGTCCATTTAGTGTAGCATCTACTATATATATGTTTCCTAGTTAGTTCTTGGATTTGTTTGCAATGAACGTATCTATCTAACAACATATATGCTGTTTTTTTTTGTTAAAGCTAGGACAAGGGACAACACTGCTAAACCAATCCTTGATAACAATAATATGAAGGCAACACCATTTGCATATGGTTCAGGTCACATTAGACCAAACCGTGCAATGGATCCTGGATTGGTCTATGAGTTGAACATCAATGATTACCTAAACTTTCTTTGTTTCTTGGGTTATAATAAGACACAAATTAAGATGTTCTCTGGTAACCATTACCATTGTCATGATATAAACATCTTGGATTTCAACTACCCTTCAATAACAGTACCTAAACTCTATGGATCAGTTACTTTGACTAGGAAGCTGAAAAATGTTGGTCCACCAGGAACATATGTTGCAAGCTTACGTGTACCAAAAGGACTTTTCATATTTGTGGAGCCTAATATATTGAAATTTGACAAAATTGGTGAAGAGAAGAGATTTAAGGTAATAATTGAAGTTGCTAGATCAGGTGTTGCTACTGTGTTTGGGGGGATAACTTGGTCAGATGGTAAACACTATGTTAGGAGTCCAATTGTAGTTGGGGGAGTTAAAGGGTAGAGTATAATGTTATCAGATTTTAGGTGCTGATCAAATATTGATAGCAATTTAGGAATTAGGATGACATTTTTACTTTTTATTATTTTGGGGAGATTGGGGAAAAGTAAAAACTCATAACTTGAAATTATTGATCTTATTTATCATTTTCTATTTATTTGTCATTTCAAGCCGACGTGCTTTTATGGTTAAAAAGGGGATGTACACTTTAATTGTATAATTACCTCACTCGTTTGAGCACTAGATAAGAGCATCTTCCTTTAACATAATCCAACTTCACTACTTTTAGGACAACTATTGCAACTGCTCGTGAATTGAAGTTTATGAGTGCCATGTTCCATTGTTTAGAACCAAACAAAAGAAATTATACACTACAATGTGCTAAAAACTAGTAACTTTCCCGTGCAATGCTGGGGAGATCACAAAAGTAAATTGTTATTTTAGCCTTTGAAAATATAAGACGTTATTTTAATCACTGATATAACCAAACATTCAAATAAATCATCAAGTTATCAAAATGTTGGTCAATTTTATTCCTGATATCGTATTGGTTATATACTATTTATTTTAATCATGTAATGATTAATTTAAAATTGTAGTTAAATCAAGAATCAAAATGATAATGTCATACACTTTTAGAGACGAAAGTGATGATTTACTTGAGTCACGGACCAATCCAAATTCTAAATAAATAACGTTAAAGATAATGTTTAGTTTTCAAAATTTTATTTTTAATCTTTGTGTCTCATTATTATTTATTTCACTTGCAATATGCATGTTTCAAATTATTTGTTATTTTATTATTTTATAATGTCAATATAATATTTATTATTTTTTTCAACATTATTCTTATTTATTAGAGTAGTTGAAAATATATAGTAGATAAATAAATGAAATACATAAATATTTTAGTTTTAAGAAATTAT